>VWPW01010647.1:0-11580 GCA_013389825.1 Crypturellus undulatus
GCACACTGATCCCTCTCTAAGACTGATTTCCTAGGAGTTCTTCCTAGTCCACCCCCTTTTCCCTGTTCCTGCAAAAACTTTCTATCTAAGGGATGGCGAGGAGGGGCCTGGAGGGCTGCCACTGTGTCTATTGTGGCTTTTGTGTTTTTTTTTCGCTAGGACATCCTTTGGTGAATCTCAACTGTCAAACACCTTTTGGACGATCTCTACCAATTCGGTCCTGTTTCTGTTTTTCCTGCAAATTCATCCTGTTTCTGTATCTTTCTCCTGATATCCGGGGTTGATTGTGATACAAAGGCCAAATTGATAGCTTTTTGGTTTGCAGGGTCCTCTGGATCAGTAGGGATGTAGATTCTATATGCCTCTAATAAGCGTTCCAGGAACACATTTGGAGATTCAGAGGGACCTTGTTTAATTTCTGCTACTTTTGACAAGTTTGTAGGTTTTCTGGCTGCCCTTTGAAGCCCTTGAATCAGACATTGCCGAAGAAACTCAGTGGACCTCCGTCCGTCCACCACATGACAATCCCACTCCAGTCGTTGGAGGGGCACACGTTCATCTTGAACGTTTCTACGACCATGGTCTTCTCTACGTGGTATTGATTCACTAGCTCCCCTTAATATTCTCTCTCTCTCTTCTGATGTAAATAGAGCATGGAGGAGCTGCTGACAATGATCCCATGTCGACTGATAACTATACATTACAAATTTAAGAAGGGATATCATGCTCCCAGGATCTTGAGAGAAAGGAGGGTTTTGTTGCTTCCAGTTATACAGGTTCGTATTGGAGAAGGGCACATACATATATGCACTCCCTCTTCCTCCAGGGACTTGCCTGAGAGGCAACATCGGGGCTGGTGGGCCGGTGGAGTCTGGGGAAGAAGCACCACCGGCCCTCCGCAGACCATAAACCTGCCCCACCCTAGTGTGAGGTGGAGACAGGAGGTCTCGCCCTGGACTGTCATTTTGATCCGGCGATAAGGGGGGCTGTGGTTCCTGAGGACTATAGGGAGGTGGAATCGGGTCCTCAGGTGGTTCTTGTAGAATAGGTAATTTGGGTGCTGATGGGGTAGGGAGCTGACGTCGCCCCCCCTTCACAGTCAGCACACGGCATCCACTTTTGCATTTCACCATCCACATTTGTAACCAAATAGGAGGATCCTTTAAAATGTCATTCCGGGGAGCAATATACGGAACCTGGATAGGATGACCAGGTTCCCCCAGGACCAAAAAGAATACTTTTTGAACTATTTCGGGGTCGAAGGATCCCTCAGGGGGCCATCCGACGCCAAAAGTGGGCCATTCCACACTGCAAAATAATTTTAATTTGTCAGATTTTATATTGAACTCATAATTTAAAAGGACCCATTTCCTAAAGTTTGGAAAATTAGACAGAAAACAATTCAAAGGTCCTTCGGGAATGGAACTCGACTGTCCCATTCCATCCGGATTCAAGGGACAAATAAAACATCAAAGCACAACAGACAAAAACAAAGGGACACAAAAAGACACAAAAAACACGAACCATGAAAAACCTGTTCCGCACGGAAAAAAACCTAAACCTGTACTCAGGGCAACACAGTGGCGTCCCAGTGCGTGCCGGTGGCAGGGAGTTATTGTCTCGTCAGACCTCCCACAGTCCACCACCTAATCGGGGTGCCCCTTACCCTTATGGATCATACGATCCCTTACCTCAAGGTTATGAGATCCGGGGACCTGGAACGTGGTCAGGTAGCGCTCCCCCTGGAAGCGTTCCCCTAGTGAAAAGAGTTGGGCGGCCCTTCCCAGCCAGGGAGGGCCTGGTGATTACAGGATCCTGGACGAGCCCCCAGAATGTTAGTCCGTAATCCCAGTAATCACCCGCACGCTCAAACTGGTGGTTTAAAAGCAAGCTTTATTAGCCGGTTGGCGGCGGACCTCTTACAGTTGGTCCTGAGATCCGCGGCGTCTGAGGAGAGGTTCGGGTTTTTATAGATGACTGCAACTTTCCTCATTAAACATTATCTACAACTACCATTATTTACGACTAATCCTCCCTTCACAATTCTGTTTGGCAAGTTCAGAATCTTATCTCGTGGTCACAAGGAGCAGGATATGGTATCCTGTTACTTCTTGTCCTTGACTGTAGCAAGCTATATTTACAGAAGCAGATGACAAGGTTAGCTGTAGATTACCTAGCCTATACCTTTATACTTCTTTAGTGTGCAAGCTTTTTACAGAAGCAGAAAGCATTTTACAGAACGCTACCCTGTTAACCCTTTATAGGCCTTACAGATGCTTGATGTAAGGTTTCCTGCGATAGCTTGAGCTTTTTGCATCCTGTTCCTGCGAGGTGTGTGACACTGCTCGAGCTACTTGTGTTTGCATCACGCTCTGGGGCGGCTGCCTTTCTGGGATGCTCTGTGGATACTGTTGGTAAAGCTGTTTAGGAAAAGGCATTACAGAAATAGAAGAGAAGCTTCAAGAAGCTTCTTATAGTATTCCTGCTCGTTCAGTTTGAGTCCTGCCCATCCTCCTCCTATGTGTCGTTTTGCAGGAGGGCATTTTATCTCCGAGGGCTCTGGCTACCATTGTGAGTGGTAGGAACACAGCACTCCAGCTCCCTTAGCTTTCCAAAGCCAGGAGAAGAGACCTGACAGCCTGCAACCACACAGCATCTGCAACACAAGCTCAGCACAGAATGAGATGCTGCAGCTCTGTTTTACAGCATTTTACAGGCTTTGTCTTTATGTGCTTTCTCATGCTCTCTTCCTGGTTTCCCAATTACTGTAAGAATCAGTCATCCACCTTCCATCTCAACTTGCTCTCTGCTCTCCCTTCCACATCTGCTCCCTCCATCATTGCCTACCTGGTCTGAGATATCGCAGGGAGCGGCTGCAGGGAGATCCTGCAAGGAGCGGCTCCGGTGCAAGCTGGAGCCGCTCTGCAGCAGGCTTGCTCCTTCATGCAAAGCAACGTCACAGGAGCATTTGAGATGGGATTGCGCAGATCCTCTGCAATGCCAGGGATGCAGCTGTGAAAAAAATTGATTCTGTTTCTCAAAGCATCCTGGGGAAACAACACGATGCCCGCTGGAATCCAAGCGCCCAGCGCTAACCGGTGCTGTTGGAGCAGAGTATGCGCAGTGAAAGGAGCCAAGGAGCAGAGGATCTGTGGAAAGGTGAGATGGGGAAGCGATCGGGTGGATGTTTTTCTTACTGATGATTTTCTGGCCATTGTCATGTATGTCAGTTTGTTTCTGTAGAGATTGCCAGTTACCCAATGAAGCTAAAAGATTTGGGTGTTGCTTTGTCTCTTCTGAGGCTGCACCACCTTGGAGCTGTTGTGATTGTAATAACTGATGTAAGAGTGGGGAGGCTGCTATTGCTGTGCCGAATGTGCTTATTCATTGTAGCTATGAAACAGCGGCCACCGTGTTGGGGCTGCCTGTGCAGAGGCGAGGCGTGTTTTGCCCCGACAATGCTCTTTTTGGTGCTGTCGCACAGTTCTCTATTGTGTCTGCCATGACAGGCGAGCCCGCATGGGTTGTTTTGGTCTCAAGCTGCCCTGCTCTCTGTGCATCCCCAGCGGTGCTGGTGCTGCTGCTGTGCAGCACGGACACTGACAGACAGCACTACCATGAGTAGCCACAGACAAAGGACCTGGGCAGAGAAAAGGTTGCTATGTCTTTTTTAATTATTTTTTATTATTTTAATAGCAGTAAATCGATTGCATAAAAAGGTATTAGCAGAAAATGGAGTTGCAGGTAAAATCCTACTCTTCTCCGAAGAAATCTGTGTTGGAGTCCTTTGTGTTGCTTAGGGTGTGTCTGTGATGCTTGTGAAATGAATGCTTCGTCCTTGCCACTTTCCACAGATGAGATGAGAAAGGTTATCTAAGAATGGAGGAATTATTATTTTTAATTACTGAGATGAGTGGTCCAGCCTGGGTACCAGTTACTAGAGCTTAATTACATGGTCTCGTTATAACCAAATCCCTCCTTTCCTTCCCTGCCTTTCTTCTTCCCTCCCCCACTGCTGCACAAGTCCTTCCATCAAATTGCTGCCGCAAATGCGAAAGGAGAAGTACTCAAACAGATAGATGTATGTGGGAAAGGAATCTAGATGCCTAGGAGGCAATGTTCAGGATGACAGTGAGAAGAAAAAGGCAAAACTGTAAAAGAAAAAGATTTTTGGTATATGTGGCACGATGATGTGGCTATAGAGCAAGGTAAACATGGGAATGTAATAACATAAGGAAATGTGTAAATAGGGAATATAGTCTTTTGCAGTTATGGAAAATGCTGAGCATGTGGGGTTGCAGTTGCAGGTGTTTGGGGGAAATGTATGTTTATGGGAGTGACAGTAGCATGGACTCTTTGTGGACTGGATTGTTGGATGCTGTAAAGGATGTATGGAGGAGGAAGAGTTCTTCTGCTTTTTACCTCTGGACACAGAAAGTATCATATGTTGTTATTACTAATGAGCTAGTTTGACAGCTCTAACATATTCACAAAACCCTTCTGCAATTTACCAAGCTTAGCAGTGTGCTCAGGGACATATAAATATTGGAATGCCCAGAGAATGTTTCAGATAAAGCATCTTTAAGCCTGTCGGGAGCCCTAGCATAGCAGAAATAATGTAGGTAAAATGGTAAGTGTTTTGGTAGAGCAGTGGAGGAAGCTTGGAGCCAAAAAGGCCATAATCAGTTGAGAGGGACATTGCAGAGCTAGAAGAGTAGATGCTTGTGGGTCAGAGATGAGTAGCAGAGGGCATGAGGAAGGAAATTCAGGACTGTCATTGTCAAGGTTTGTCTTTACATCACTTATGCTGTCATTCTCCAACCTCTCCCATTCTGTTCACGGAGGTGGTCAATGTTGTGTGCAGACCCAACAGACCTGTTGAGATGGGAGCGATTCTCAGGACAGCCTTTTCTGCAGTTGTTTTCTGAAGGAACTATTTTATGGCTGCAGGTTCTTGGACAGTTGTTCACTTTCTGTGACTATAATGTAGTAAAGCTCTCTGCTCTTTATGCTATGCGAAAGAGAAAGAATCCAGAGTTTCTGTTCAGGGTAACAAACAGGGAATACGGAGCTTCAGAAAAGCCACGGGGCAGAGTGAGTTCCACCTGCAGCTCTGTGACAATGTATTGGAAGCTCCTTAGAGCTTCCTGAACTATGGCTCCTTCTCATCCCAGACCTCTCCCTGGGGCCTAAGAACCCTCTTCGTGTCTCCAGGTCTCCATCTCATTCAGCCTAGTGAGGTTGAATGTGCAGGATATGCTCCTGCAGGGAAGGGAAGGGGGATTTGTTCTGTGAGGAGCTTGCTCCCAGGTGTATTTGTGCTGGGAAGAGATGTCACTACAGAGCAGGCTTCTGCAGGAGGCAGCTAGGGAGTAAGAGCTGTGCTGCTCTGGTGGAAGCAGAATTAAATGATTTGCAGGAAGGAGATGAAATTGCTCCTGTAGGTTGTCTTTGCTGCCTTGATCCAGAATGCTGGGATTAATGTTCAGCAGGATCTCTGGGATGGGCCTGGACCTGCTCTGCAGAAGGTGCAGGTGCCCAGGGGAGTATGAAGTGGGCTCACAAATAGCCTGCACGTGGCTCAATTATTGCTCATCAGGGCGCCTGACGCTGTAGTAGGAACAAAGACAAAATACTGTGTGCCAAAGATCTTAATTTGCTTTAAGTTTGGTACTCCTAGTGAGTCAAGATCTCACTCTGGAACTGTTCCTGATGGGCAGTAACCCAACTTTAGCCAACCCATGTTGTGTTTTGCCCCATTTTTCACTTATTTCTCTGGCTCATTATTCTTATGTCACCTTATGTAGTATTAAGGGCAGGCCAGTAAATCTATTCTAGCATGGGTCATTGCCCTCTCTTTCAATACAGGTACTGGCTTTACCTCTATTCCCCAGTCACCTGGCTTTCCCTCCTTCCTCTCTTCCTCAGGGATTTTTTTATCAAAAGCCCTGATGCCAGCTGTGATCATGCAACAATTCTCTCATTGCTCTTGGATCAAGAATATCTTGTCCCTCCAACTTAAGTTCATCCATATTCTTGAATTTGCTTCCACTTCAAATAATCATTTTCTTATCTGCATCCTCTTTTCCTTACATTGCCTAATCTGTCATTGCCCTAGCTTCCATATTTTTGTTCTTGATGAAACATCATCAAAGAGCTTAGCTATTTGTGTCATATATAGGTCTGTTTTTTGTTCTACCTTTCCTCACTGCGCAGCTGGCCCAATTCCCCTCTCCTTGTTTTCTTTTTGTTTATGTGGCTGGAGAACTTGTTAAATTTTGCCAAACAATGCTTGACCTTTGCAATTTTTTCTGTATCCCTTCCCATGATGTCTTAAGGTGGATTTTTTTTTGGATGAATAATTCCCTTTTTCCAGTCTTTTTTTTAAGTAAAAGTGCTCTAATTACCCTATTATCCTTGCTGGTGTGATCTTTCAGGTTATTCAGGAGCACTACTCTTCAAATTTTCTCACCTTGCTTGCCATATGGATTACAGATTACTTATGGTATACATTCAAAATGTTTTCTGCAGTTTTTTTCTCAAACTCTTCATTTTCACTGGCTTTATCACTGTTTTCTTTATAATTGCTCTTTTAAAATTAAAAAGGCTTCATTAGAGTTTTTCTCCTTTTTTTAATCCTTCTGTTTAATGTAAACTGGATTAGCTTGAGATCATTCACTCCAAGTCACTTATGTACCAGCGATGCTGATGGATATCTCTGTAGGCAAGGTTCTCATGGACCTGAGTGGTGACTAAACCCAACAAAAGCAAATGAGAAGTGAGAGGTGCCGAGGGCTTTGGAGACTCTGAGGATTTGAGGTGGAGGTGTCCCCGTCAGCTGTGGACTGAATGACTGTCCTGACTGAGAAGATTTGGGGGGATAAAGTGATTCTGGCAGATTGAGCAGAGGCTTCCCATTCAGTTTGTAGGTCCAAAAGATCTAGAAGTTTAACCCCATTCCAAGTCTATGCGAGAGGCTGTGAGATAAGACTTCAAGGAGCTGAGGGCTTGTGGCTAGCTGGAGGTGGAATCCGTAACAATGATCAATGACAGCTGTGTTGGTAACTAGCATTAGTAGGCATTTTTCATGTTATCTGCTGAACAGGTTCCTTACATGCCCTAACATACACGTCTGCTCCATTTTTTTTTCTCTTCATGAAAAATATTTTAGTGTTTCTTTTCTGAAAGAAGTGAGTCAAAGCAGGGCTATACTTTTAAAGATGACAGCAAGAGCAGATCTGTCCACACACCCATCCTGTCCCCGACAGAGCTGTGATGTAGCAGTGGGAATTTGTAAGTAATGGAATTTTCTATCCATAAAATTCATGAAAATATTTCTAACTGGACAAGCCTGCTGCTGGTTGTTCAGGTGCAACATGCTGCTGGTAGCTTTGTTCATGATACATTAATATCAAGAAACTGCAGGAAAGGTCAAGGCTCAGTGGTTCAGGCACTACCCAGAGCAATGTAAGAAACATCCTTTGCTCAAAATACTCTCTAAATTGAAAATCTGAGAGGTAAAGCAGCTACTGGGAGAGCTTAAAGGAGCACAAAGAGGCAGATGACAAGTTTAAGTCTCTGTTTAGACAGAGAAAAAAAAAGACTGTGGTCATTATAAGTCTAGTAAATGGGAGTGTTTGGCTCAGTGGCAAAGATGGAGATTGATTGGAGTATGTCATAGATGAAGTGACACAGGATACTGCCAGACAGGTGGCACTAACAGGAGGCAGAGCCACCCTGGTAACTAGTGGCCACGGTGCAGCTGGGTGGCCATAGTCTACGTGATTGCACTTTCCAGCTTGTGATTGCACTTTCTAGCTCAGGCTCACACTCTGAGTTTGAGCTGTTGGGAGAGAGACCATGTGCTGCATATATATAGCAGACCTTCATCTGAAATTTCTCCTGGAACCAAGGTTACCTCAGACTAGATTGTCCTCTCTCCTTGAGGAAGGATGGGATGCACTGGGGCAGTCTGCATTCCCCTGTGTTCCCAAATGTGCAAAGGACTGAATTATGCATCTGTGGTCCTGTTCAGAAAATCACATAATACTAGTGCCAGAAAAATTGGCAGGAAGATGTGCTCTGCATGAGAATTCCAGTAATTCTGTGATGTTTTGAATTAGACTGATGCAGTCCACCCTGGGGAATATTTTGTGCTGCTGAGTGGTGGCTAACACAAACTCTGTTCAGTGCCAGATGCACTTCCTTGGCTCTTTCCAGACCTCAGGGATTGGACCCTTCAGGTGTTACCCTTGAAGGGAAAAGGGAGTCCTTGCTGTCAAAGTTGGGCTAATCTCATTAGTTTGTTTTAACTCCAGATCTGTGCTCAATTCTCTGTAAACTGGTGCCAGTTACAATTGCTTCTGGAAAAGTGTGACCTAAATACTCTCAGTGGGCAGGCTTTTTCTGGTTCTGATCTGTCTGCATTGGTGCAGGAGTAACCACATGGTTACTTAACCTCCTTTTTGCCTAGCAATTCCAATTCTGCCTAAATTGTTTAGAGGCCACCTTCTTTTGCCCCCTCCCTGGGTTTCCCCTGGCAAAGAGCAGGGACACAGGCATCATGCTAGACTGCCAAGTGTATTCTGTGCAGCTTGGGCTGCAGAAGCAGTGCTCAACATAGATGTCCTTATAGATGCCCTTCTCGGCAGGGAAGATGACCTGTTTGGAGCATCATGCTAGTGCAATTTGCTGTTCTTTGTATTCAGGTGAGTTCTAGTGCCTGCTTGCACTGCCTTTTTGCATGTAGTGCAGCCCTCAGACCTTTTCCAGCAACTCAGGTGGTAGTCATAAGCCCAAACATGAAAAGATCTAGTAGACATAGAAATAATTCATATCTGTCATCCCAAGATATTGTTAACCCATGCAGAACTTCTCTGATTTTGCTTAGATACATCTGATGATCCTTGCCTGGAATGACCCCATCTACCCTGGACTGTGACTGTACACTCCTTCAGCACTTGTTAGTGTGAGAATAGTTGCAGTCACTTTTAAGGGAGTTATTGGCTGAATGTGGCTTAACGTGAACAGTATTTCTTGCTTGGCTCTTTGGAAGAACAACAAGTGGATTTCAGCACACATCTAAGCTTACCTGTTTTGTATTGCCAACAAACTATTCTCTTATTCCCCTGGCATCTAACTCAACCCACCGCTAAAGCTTGTGCTCCTGCTGCGGATCATAGTGCTTGAAATGGCTGCTGAAGAGCTCTTCCTTATCCAGATCTCTTCTACTTGCCTTGAGCTCCATGTCCTATGCCTCATTTTTATTTCTGCAGGCATTTTCTATTTATAATTATTATGTTTATAAAGCACTCTGAAGGTGGTGACTGCATCTTATTACAGTAAGCCTGATAGCATTTTTTTTCATGTGCTTTCCCTTCCTGTTTTCTTCTAGGTTTTAGCTACCTTTCAGGGAGGCTTGAAGGGAGAGGAAACATTAGACTGCACAGAGAGGACTTGGATGTTTGTAAGGATCTCTAGACATTAGTGTGGTAGGACTAGGCACAGTAAAAGGCATGGAGAGGAAGAACTCTGAGGAAGATACTGACAAGCAGCTGCCATGAGGGGTGGTTAAAGCACTATGATGGCACCACAGTCCATATGTCATTCAGTTTAGGCCTTGATGTGCCTTATTGAGGAACTGATACTAGTAGTCAGTGATCTATTGGGGTTTCTCTTTCACATACTTCTGCTGGTGACTTGTATAAGCTTTAACCACATCAAAGAATGCTGACCTCGCCCAGGCTTTTTGCTTTTTTGCTGTTGATACGATGGGGCGTTACAGGATGGAGAAACACTCCTAACTGAAGCAATGCATTAGTATTGGTCCTGAAGATGCTGAGAAGTGATTTCCCCTTTTTACCAAAAAGTATTCCACAGGCAGAATTTTAGTCTCCTGATGCATTGCATGCTTTCCCCTGAGCACAAGTTGAGATTGAGGGAGTGGAGGGGGAAAAAAAAGAGGACCCCCCCCCCCCNGGTCCACAAAGAATACTGCCTGAGGACAGGGAAGACTCTTCCCCTTTTCCTACCTCAAAAATCTGTGCAACCTGACAGGACAAAACCCCCATAAGCCTCACACTACACAAACAGTGAAAAGAAACTCCTCTCCCCAGAGGACAGATATATAAGAAAAATCGCTTCTTTCAGTTCTAGGCTAGTCTTCTTTGTAAAGACTGTGAGACTTGGGAGCTTGATCTTACAGTAAGAAAACAACAGACTAACAATGTTAGGGAGGATATTCACAAAAGGACACCTTGCTATCAGCTGCCTTTAAGCTCAGAAGGGTGCCTGGATGTGTCTCTTGCCATTTCCATGAGGACTTTTCTTGGTGAATTCCTGAATTTGAGTGTTAGGCTACATAAGAAATTAAATGGAAAATGATGTCACTGAGTCTTCTAATGTCAATACATAAAACTGTGAATCTCCCACTCTTCATTGGAAAAGTGTGGGCGATTTGTTACCCCAACTCAGAAGAATGGCTACAGAGTGGGAGAATATTAAGAAACTACCTAGGAAGCTTCATGAGAGCTTCCTGCACCTCTGTTGTACATACTTGTTCTTTTCTCTCAAACATCTGCTACAAAAAGGACACAACAGCTTCAAATTGCAATGTGCCCTAATATGGGTGTTTCCTCATGGGGAGGGACTGGGAGTCTACATTCTTGAGGTATCTTCCTGAATCCTCCCTGACGTCCTTGAAGGGATTAGGAGCAGAGCAGTCATCCATCTGGTAGTAGCGGTGTGTCTCCAGGGTCTCTGAACTGCTCCTCCAGTACAGAGCCAAGGACCATCCCAGTTTGTCACCCTACTCTCTCCTGTAGATTAGGTCTATGCCCACTCTGCAGCACAGTAAGACTTTCTACAGCAGCAGACCTTGGTTAATCCAGTGTTATCAGATTTTGTTAGTTAGACCCTTAATACTCAGTTGAGCCCAGTCATTCCAAGTCTAATTAACACTCTAGAAGATGGTTCATGTGCATCCAAAAATAAAGGTCTCATCTGCAGCTGATGACTGTCCTTACTAAAGCTTTTATAGGAAGGCTTTGTTTGGGATTGCCAGCCCCAGGGAGAGGGATACTTTTCTCCTCTCAGAAGAAAAGTATGTGTAATCATTAGTAGTGTCTGGTCATCTTTACAAGCCTTTTATTAGTTCTGTTACATGGAAAATATTCTGTTANTAGTTCTGTTACATGGAAAATATTCTGTTATGTAAATTAATGTTGCAGATTTATGCAGGTCCTCTGAGTTCTGCCTCCCTCCCCTTTCTACCTGCCAGGTATGTCGATGTGCGTGTACTTGCACACACACAAGCATGTGCACATTAAGAAGCCAGTCAGAGCTAGGGGCAGGACCAAGGACCAGGGAAAGCTCTGATGAACAGAATGAGAAGCTTGGGACTTGTCAGTAGGGATGCAAATAGAGTACAGAAGATAATATTCTTGCTACCCTAATGCAAGGACAAACAATAACACTAAACGTTGATATGTTCAAAAGAACTGACAGAAAGCTGCCCCTTTGGCATGAAATTTGCTGTGAACTCACTGGCTTAGGAAGTTACAAGGCCCCAGAGCTGTGAGA
>VWPW01010648.1:0-34350 GCA_013389825.1 Crypturellus undulatus
GGAATCGTGGGGTGGGCGCACTGAGCTTGGCAGGGTGCAGGGGGAGCATGCGCAGGGCTGGCACTGAGTGAACTGGCCCCCACAGTGACCCCTTCCCGTGTGAAACGTTGCACTGGTGATGCTAAGTGGCTCTGACCGGTCCCCAAATGCCTCCAGAGCCTCATTTCTGGGGTTCTCAGGGGGCATAAACTGGCCTGACTTGTGCGACGGCGCTTGCCAGTGCCAGCTGCGAGGCTGTCCCAGGCCATCTGCAGAGCTGTGCTGAAAAGACGGCACTTGACAGTGAAGCCGAGCTATAAATAGGGCCGGCTGCTCCTCTCCCTGCGAGACAGATAGTATTACCACCGACAACAACAAAAAAGCACGTTCAGCTTTCAGGAGAGGGCCTTAAAAATCACCCCTCTGACACCCATACGCATGCTTATGTGAGGGATTTTTACATGCTTTTGGGTCTCAGGCTCAGGTTTTTCTCTGAAGGCCACAACTTCCTTTCTCTTTCTTTTCTTTTTTGGTAGTAGAAAAGGAGGTTTCTTAAGTCATCAGCTGAGGGGCTCTGTCTATGCTGCAGCTATGCCTGCAGACAGGTCACAAGCAAGCCGAGTCCGCACGCAGCCCGCTGGGGTCTCAGCTGCGCTAACAGACACTAACCGTGCCCAGAGAGGGCACAGATGGCAGGAACGATCTATAGGAGAAAAGGCTAAACGCATGTGCCATAAGGTGTGTAGAAGCGCAGGTCTGGGCATTTTTTTTACAGAAAAAATCAGCAGACTTTACACTGCAGGTCTCACACCACTCAACAGCATCTTTCCACCCATCATCCCGCACTGACTGCCCAAACTGAAGGGAGCGCAAACCCCACAGCCCTGGATGAATGGGTGATTCCTGCTGAACGAACCAGTGTTTTCAGAAAACACTTCCAGGCCAACGCAGCCATCGGTGCAGATAATCCCCGCGGAGCAGCCAGGCTGGGAAGCGGGCCCGGAGCAGGGTGAGGGAGCTGGCAGCGCCGCGCGTGTCACGCTCCTGGCCCCGGCCTGCTCTTTCCATGCTGCCCTTCTCCTTCCCCTCGTGCCGACCTTGAGCTGACCCGGCGCGCTCTCGTGTGCCCGGGGCCCGCTCGGCGGCGACGCTTTTGCAGCCGTTCTGCCCCAGTTGTGTCTTCCCGCTGGGATTTGAAACATTCCCGGTTTTCCGGCAGCAGGGGCGCTCCAAAGGGTTGCTCTGAGTCGTCCAAACAAGGAGTTACTGCAGCTCCCTGTTCTCCTTTAACTGCAACTGCTCCAGCTGGGATCCCGGCTGGTGTTCCTGCCAGGAACACCGACTCCTACAGCAAACCGGCCAGTGTCGGTGCAACACGAAGCAGCAAAGACAGCAAATACCAGGGGCTGCTGCCCTCACTGCGAGTCACCTCCGACTGGCAAGGCAAAATCCTCATTTAACTTTCTCACCTCCAGTGCACAAGGCTGGACAAGGAAACCAGGAAGATTTTCGTATCTTTCTTGCCCTTCAGAGCGCAATCCAAACTGTGTAAGACACCCCCTTAAAGCAGGAAATATTTCCGTGCGGTATCGTGGTGCATTGCCACCTGGTACTTGAGTATGTTGTAAAGCTGATCAGATGCTGGCGAGCTGCAGTTTATAAGGTTTATATTCGCTTTTAGTTTGTGCCTCTTCAATCCTTTCACCTACTTCAGTTTAACAGCAAACAGTCTGAAGAGAAAGAAATGGAAAACACTGGGAGGAAAGAGAGTTGGAAGGGAAATGCAGGAGGCAGGTCCAAAGAACAAGATGCACAAAGTGGGCGCTGCCCTAAAGATGCAAGTGAGGATCTTAAATCCATATATAAGGAAAAGGCTGGAGATTTGATGGGTCCCTTACCAAAAACTCTTCAAGAAATTAAGATGTTGTGGGATTACAGGATTAACAACTAGCTGTGAAAATCAGAAAGGTAACTGAGTGTCTTAAGTGTATTAAAATGCCACTTCAGTTCTTCAGATTTGGTAAGAAATGGTGCGAGCACCTCCTGAGCTACTGGGAATAAAAGGGGGAACTTAACTGACAGGCACGCATCTCTCCTCCCTTCAGCCTCAAAGAGGCAACCTTGAAGGGATACAGAAAGAGCGACAGGAATAGGACAGTTGCCTTATAGGCAAAAATTGCACAGGCTGGGATTTCTTCAATGAAATGAAAAAGCCTCAGAAAGTCCTGGAATAAAAGACCATGTAAACAGCAATGCTGAAAAAGCCTGGAACAGGGAGCACCACCAGGCACAGAGGCTAGAAGCAGGGAGGGGACATTATTTTGTGCCAGGACCTGCTGTGGCTGCTGTCAGTGTTTGGGTACCAGAGTCTCGTTGGATCTTTGCTCTCACCTGGGGTGCTCAGAGCACTAGTCCTGCTAAATCCTAAGCAAGGAGAGGCTGCCCTGTGCTCCAGAGGGAAGACACAGCTGCCCAAGGGGATCCTGGACTGCAGCCCTGGCAACATGAAGACAGGGGTGGCAACAGCAAGGATGAGAAGCCATCGCCCTGCACTGCCTGCACACAGGCTGGACGAAGAAAGCGGAGATGTGTTTTTAAGTGTCTTCTCGATGAGCTGTGAGTTAAATCGGGCCCGTGCTCCTGGATGAGCTGCCCACGCGCCAGGGGCACTGCGACCAACACGTGCGAGCGTCAGCACAGGCGAGACGGGGCTGCCAGGATACGACCCAAGCAAGGGCTGCCGCTTCGGCCAGCAGCTTCTCTGTCCATGCGGGCAGAGCAGATTTCTCATGAGGAAAAAAGAAAAGCAGCATCTGGGCAAAAACAGGCAAAATGCCCTTCATCCACACACCACAGGCATGGCAAGGTGCAACACTGCCCTGCAGCTGACGCAGCCCTGCAATGCAAGTGCCAACAAGGAGGGTATGAAGAGCTCCACCCTTAAACCTACTTTTTATGTCTTCTGGTCAAAAGTCTTGTGCTTTCTGGACTAAAACAGAGCCAAGCCTTCAAAAGGCAAGAGAAGCGGAAGCAAGTGAAGAGACACTATTTCTTAGCGAGTATCATGAGGGTCTGAGCAGACGATGGTGGGCAAATAGATGCAGATAAACATGCCCAAGCCCAACTTCATGTCAGCTGTCTCAGTCAATACAAACACGAGGAGATGCTGGGATGCCGAACACAGGCATCTTGCAGGGTAATCTTGCTTTGCTACTGCGAAATGATGTTAATGCCACAGGGTTCAGGGACAGAAGCACTTAAGCCGAATGACTGAGGGTTGAATTCACTGGCTTCCTCTGACACAAAAAAAGGAGCAACTCGGTGGTAAGAGTAGCTCAGGATAAAACTCCTGAGCATCAAAACCATGGTAGGAGAGAGGAAGCCTCTTAAGGGAGCTGAGAAAATTAGCCATGGGTGACGTCCTCTCTTAGCACAGGGTACAAGAACAGGCCTAGGGCTCCTGGGGGTAACCACTTCTATTTTTGTGGCAGCTGGAGAAGTTGTATGCTGTGCATTTGTACATTTGTAGATGTACTAATCTACATCATTAGATTTTCTGGTGTTTTATGAGTGCTACATGGCCTCATGCTGTCCTAGACCGTGCTTGTGCCCCAGAAAAGGCAAAGAAAAAGGTTCAGCACAGGTGGTGTGAGGGCTGCAGCAATTAAAAAGATGATTTGCACTCTTTTGCTCTAAGCAATGTGACGAAACTCAGCTATTGAGAAAAAAGGTCAAAATCTTCCATTTGCTGATGGTCTGTGACTTGCAGCAAAAATAGGCTGGGAGTTCTGCAGCACACGGACTGTCTCAGCAGCCAGCGGGCCAGGGCACTGATCCCTGGGAGAAGCCTCTATGCTTCAAAGCTTGCCAAAATTAAACCTGAATTAAACTAATTACTCCACAGTTAGTTAGCAGAGACTAGAAAAGATGTTACCACTGAGAAGAAAATAAACTACAGGTTGAGCAGTCCAACTCATGCAAAACACCAGGGCCACTGGTGTAACAATCTTTACTAATATGGCCCTGACTGCCTGCGGAACTGAGACAAAGTCTTTTGCCAGCTCTCCCTCACGCCTTGCAGGTGTCCAACCTTGCTCTAAACCATGCAAGAGACAAGTACACTTCATAAAACCACTGTCTTGTGAGATCTCACCCTCTTACCTGACATCATTACCTCCATGGGCAAAGGATCCAAAACAGGCTGTTAAGATCTGGAGGAAGTGGAAAAGCAGATGGACCTGAGATGTGTCCTTCTCTTCCTTATCCTCTTCCACGGGATCTTCCGGGGGCCGGTTGGGATCTGCCAGCTCAGAGGCCAACTTCATTTCCACTCCTCCTTCCTCCGCCTCGATCTCTGCTTCGGCCACTGCATTGCAGTAGCTGGAGTAGCTGTCATAGCGAACCCGCTTCTTGGAATAGGAGACCGTGTCCCCCACCAACTTTTCACTGTCCTCTGGTGTTGACGTGTCAGCAGCCTTGAAGGAAGAATGCACAGGCATGCCACAGATGGCAGCTGTGTAACAAGTGTAGCTGTTATTGCGCCGTAACAGTTTATAGTTGTTTTCTTGCGTGGGCCTCTCGTCGGTGGCCCTGTCCAGGTGTATTTTGTGTAGCAAGTCTTTGTATAAACCTGAGTCCTTGTGCACAGTGTGATACACGTGGCCGTCGCTCCTGATCTGGCCATCAAAGCTGAAGGTGCCATTGGAAACAGGTGACTTCACCGAGGTGTGCGTCATGGAAAAGGCTCTTCCTGAAAAGGCAGAGGTGGAGAGGTGTTATTTCTATGAAATGAAATACAGTTACGTGTTATTTTTTCACATAAAAATACAGAAAACAAAGAGGTTTAAGCTCCGGAAAATATTTCCTCAGCTGTGCAAACATCTCGCGTGTCTCATTTCTCACTAACTTAATGATACAGTTATTCTCACCAAATATGTCCACCACATAAATGGTTACTATAGAACACATATCACAACGAAGCCTAAATTCCTGGAGGAAGCGGCTTCTTCATTTATTGGCTTTTTGGATTTCAGCTGTGCAACATTCAAACTTTCAGAGTGGAAACACTCGCTCAATGTGGCCTCCTCTTGTGAGACTCAGTTGACCATATTGAGCATCTGCTAATCAAATTGTAGGGTTAGCAAGGTGATACCAGAGTCAACAGACCTCCAAAAGGATGAAGTGATCCCACCACATAAGAAAATAAAGAGTTTTATTGCACATGAGCATGTTTTCTATAAGTATATGCTCAGAAAACAGTGTGAGGTTTTTCTAGTGGACATGCTCCAAGTGGTCACACAGTTGTCAAGCAAAACTCTAATCTCTTCATCTTCTGAGGGAGCGCACTAAGCATTTTTCTGCTGAATTTAACCTCTATCGATCTGCAATTTTTGTTCTTTCTGTTTTTCCATAGCTTAATGGGATGGAAATACCATTATCGATAGAAAGCAAGCAATTATTGTCTTCAGATGTGCCTAAATTTCAACTACAGTCACACAAAATGTAATTGTTTTTAAGTCTTGTCTAGAAAATTCCACTTGTAAGCAAGAATATTTTTCAACAAGTGAGGAAGGATTCAAATGGAAAATCCCAAACACTAACGTACTATTTAGGACAGAAACCCTCTTGCAATAAGAAGCCCTAAGGAAGAAAAAAAAAAGGAGAAGATAAACCCTCTGTGTTGTCTTAGTTTCTTACCATATGGTACCCGAGGATGGTTTCCATTTGCGATATTATCAGACGTCCCAGCAGCTTCTGTTGCAGGGCCAGTGAGGGGAATTGTGCTCTCATCGCTGGCTTTGGCACCTGGAAGCTCTTTAAAGACCGGCGTTTCTTCATCTTGAATTTTATCCAGACTTTCATCTGATATCCTTGACAGTGCAGCATCTTTCTTTAACCGACCTAAGGAAATAACCGCATTGTAATTTTAAACCCAGCCTATCTGTCTCGCCGCTAATGTTTCCTGTGTTTGCATAAACAGCACAGATCCGTGTGGATAAAATAACACGGTTCTGTTTCATCGGCATTCTTTATTTCCAACACTTACCTTCAGTAAATTTATTTGAGAAAATGCTAACACTTCTTTGTATTTTCCTAGTAGTTTCCAAAGACGATAACTAAGGTAAAACATGCAACTTCTGGCGTATTATCAAAACCAAAAACTTTTCTCCACAGTGCTTTTAACACCATATTTGTTGAAAATAACAAAGTAACCAAACAAAACAGTATAAAAGCTAAAACGTGATCAGTCCGACTTCACTGTAAAGAAAAGGAAGACAGAGGATAAACATTCTTAGAGATATTTTGTCTTTAGCAGTTCCCTAACAAAATATAAACCGGATTATTTTACAGGATTCACTTCCTTAGTTCCAGCTATATGCTGGAAGAGGTAAGCACTGAAGTGCCTAAGGAGGTTTTGAATTTCCATTCCTGCAGGTTTTTAAGAAAAGGCTACACAAATATAGGAGGAATAGTTTAAACATACCCTGCCTGCAGGTGGGGTATGGACTAGATGACCTCTCAAGGGCACTTCTCATTTCAGAATGATTTTTGCCACAATTTCACATCAACAGCATTGCATCAGCCAGCTACTTACTTTCTATTTTTCTCTTCATCCACGGACATACAAAAATCCAAACCAAGACAGCAAATATTAAGGATACGCCGACAGATATTAGAGCAATAGCCCACATTGGCAGTACCAGTCCTAATACTGTGAAGACACAGGAGAAAAAAAAGTCAAATAAACTGTAAACTAACAGAACTAAGTTATGGCAAGCAGTGGAAGAGCAGCCTCGCAAAAGGCTCATGATGCATTCACAAACAACATGAAGGTAATTTTTTAATTACCAGCTGGTAATTTCTTTAATATTCACATCAGTAACTGTTGACACAGTGGTCAACATGCGGACATCTAAAGACTGAAGCCCTCCAGCTCTCTGCTACCAACCATGATGTCCAGTCAGGAGCACAAATTCAACGTTAGGGCCACTAAAGCAAGTTGGCAATATTTTTATATATCTAATGCCTAATAAACAGTGTTGCCCGCTAGGGTAAATATTTACCTGACCTTTGCTCTGATCAAGAAACTTGATGGTTAGTTTAATCTAGGCCATTATCTGCTTTAGATAACAGCTGAATGCACCACTTCAGAACTAAGATTTCACTCCTGCAATGCACGATCATGAAAACAATTTGTATCCCTATAAGGATCCCCCAAATTCCATTGCCTCAACCGGGCTCCTTGCTCATGTTCGATTAAAACGGATTAAACCCTATTAGGGTTTTGACTTAAGAGAAGGATAGAGTTGATTTATATTCCCTTCAAAGCGTGAACTTCTCAAATCTCTTATTAATTTCAGTAATGCTGGGCCACCAAGCAGAGTCTACTGAGTGCATTTATCTAGTACATCTAGTACATCAGATTTTAGAGAAAACAAATTCCCATTCCAAAAAGGTTGCTTTCTAAACCTGCTTTTGTAATTCAGGGGGTAATTCAGAAGACTGTCTTCAATAAATCAGTTGAGAGCACTGGACACTTTTTTCCCCCTGAACTCTCTTCTTTAGTGTTTAAATCTACACTGCCTAAATGAAGATAGAGTGCCCAAACCCCAGGCACAGTTTCTTCTTGCTGAGCTGCAGAACAGCACTCGGAAGAACATCTGGGGCTTTCCCAGCTCCATCTACATCCCATCCAAGACAGAAGAGGCGTTAAATGGACAGACAGGCTCGAGGCTTCTTGTAATTAAAGGGAAATAAAGAAGTCAAATTAATTAAGAGACTCTGGGCTGGATGCCTCAGCACAGCAACCCCATTGTTTCCATGCAGCTCTAGCAGCAGATGCCTGAACTCGGGGACTGCCCCTCTGGCTAGAGCTGGAATAGCCCAGCTGCACTTGCCCTCCTTGATGCTCATACCTGGAACATCTCTGGGAGCTCAAAGTGTTCTCTACTCTGGGAAGTCAAAGCTGGTGGAGAAATATTGCCGCTTTCTTCTAAAAGGGGGAAGTTTTGCAGTTGTCACCTTGCTACTAAACACAGCAATCAAAAAGCATCCGTCAGGATGGAGGAATGGGGGCAACTGTGATTTCCACCCATGCTGGGCGCAACTTTGTGATTTCTACCCATGCTAACTCCATGCCTAAGAAATGACTGTGCAGCATTGAGAGCCATCTGACAGGTCACCTGCAGTCCACAAACACACACACATTCCTGACAATTCCCTTACCTGGCGCGCCAGTGAACATGATGGAGAACACGTTGATGGCAATCGTAGCAGCATAAAACACGGGAAGTGCGCGGAGACCGTTGGGCACGGGGTCTTCCTGCAGAGAAATTACCAAAAGAAAAAAAAAGAAAAAAAAGGAAATGTTATTGGGAGTTTCCCATAGATGAACGTGAGCATTTCTGAACATAAGGGAAAAAAGGTGCTCCCAAGTCAGTGCTAGACAGGTAGAGTTTTCATGCAGACACAGAGGGAATGATGTTGATCTGTTCGACTACTCTAACAGCCACAGTGCTAGACGCAGTATGGGAACAGCCTGGGGAAGACTGACATTGTCAGGAGGAAGCAGCCACACAGGTTTGATTCTTCAGATCGCTGCAGACATGCTGGGTGACCTGGGGGAGAGTCTCCTTTGGTGAGTGAGGGCTCCCTTATCTGCCCTGTCTCTGAGATGAGAAGCTGCTTCCTTTGTGTGACTGAGGGGTTTTTAACATGACAGAGCCTTGGAAATATTTTGGCAGAGGACCTGTGAGCATCAGCACAACCAGGCAGTTGCAAAACCATCTACCCAACCTGTCAGCAACCTGGCATTTTCCACCAGACAACAGAACGCATCAAGGATGTGAAAAATCAAAAGAATCACAAACAGCACCGGTTCCTCCCTCCTCACGCTCTGCGTGTGTTACAACTTGGTGCCCACAGCGCACACACTGCCCTCAGGACACACATTTCCTTAGCTTGAAGCTTTCCCATCTCTCGGGTGCTTTAAGATATGGTTGCTATAGCGTGTGATTTGCAACATTAATTTCCTAAAATGGAGGCGTTTGAATGGCGTGGGTTGTAGAGAAGCTTTTCCTCTGAAACGTCTCTTCTGTCATGCAACTGGAGTCATTTTATATTCAAAGCTGTGTCCATTTATATTTATCATCTGTTTTTATTGCTGACATTTATTTACATCAGAAATAAAGGCTGATGCAGCTGTGGTTACAGGTGGTGTTATTTATAGCAAAAGAATTAATCCCGTGTCTATTTAAGTTCCCCAGAGAACTGTTATTTCAGTGTCCCTTATTTTAGGTCTTTGTCATGTGCTGTACCCCGCAGTTTTAGCAAGTTGAACGCTATGAGAGAGATGGGAAAGGAGGTAAAAGAATCCTGGCTTCAAAGCCCTGCTGGGAGGCAAAAAAACAGGCACTAAACTAGAGCGATGGGAACTGACGTTGCCTCAAGGCTGCCCCTTTTGACTGCGGTCACTGCAACCCACTGATTCGCAGTTTCTCAAAATCCTCAGAAATTCACACGTCTGTCTTCTATTTCCTGACGCGCTAAAGGACCAAAGCTTAAAATTTTACTGTTATTACACATGCATAAAGACATCTCCCTGATACGGCTATTTTATTTAAATGACAGGCAGAATTACTACCATGAGGCTAAGTCAGAGCTCACAGGTTTATACTTATGAAGTTGCATTCTTCACGTATCATCTTTCGGTGAAACACAATCCACAATATTAATTAGCTTATGATGCACTTACAGAGCAGGTTCTAAGCCTGAAAAATGTGCCAGGTTACTTTGAATTTTTAGATCTAAGAGTAAATACAGTTCCAGTGGCTATTAAAAATGACTGCTCTCCTATCCAAAAGCACTTCCAGCCCAGTGGAAATGCCAGCACTCCGATGACAGACACAGCCTTTACAACGAGTGTTCATTATAATGGTGAGATGCCTTTACCTTGTTTAAAATGAAGAATCTAATCAGGATAAACAGTACTCCAGACATCAAGCCAGATAAAAGCGGGGAAATAAACCAGGAGGCAACTGTGTTAAAAGAGAAAGAACATAACATGAAGTAAATAGCATATCTGCATAACAGCTAAGTAACTAATGGATTGGGAGAATTACATTTAAAACGATTCTTTCCCAACAGGGATCAATGTCCCATGTGTTTATTGATCACCGGCCCAGCTCCATTTCCACCGAGGCCGATAAAGTGGAAGTAACACTTGGCACTATTAAAAACATCAATTCAGAAGGTTTCCAGCTAATTTTATGAGTTAAGAAATCATATTCATTGGGAAAATCTCTTCTAGGTTGATGCAGATTGGAGCAATCCCCCTAATTTGCTACTTGCCATGACTCTGAACATTGCAAGCACATGCAGAGTCACTGCATTTAGGGGGATGCCATGCTGCTCAAAGGGCAAAAGCCTCCACTTCCAAAATGCCATGGAAGCACCAGCTGTAGTGAGCAACATGCACCCATTTTTGCAGCCAAGACTTTCAAGCATTTCAGATGGATTTAGCTGAAGTAGGTGGCAAAATTCCCACTGCTTGCAATAAACCAGGATCAGGGCAGCGCTCTGAAAATCTCCCCCAATATGATTTATCATTTGCGACACGGTTAGCAGACTGATACTGCCGTCATTGCAAACTTGCTACGTGCTTCATTTTACTCTCAACGGCTTGTCTGCTGCAGCTTCTTTAGGGCTCAATTGTATTCCAGTGCCTTCGCTATCAAATCCTTTTAATCCTGGGTTCAGGCTGGCACTTGGGTTCCAAGGCTTCCAAAACAACCAGACCTCCTCCAGCTCCCTGCTTGGCCATGCTGGGCTCGGCAGTGGGAGGCTGGGATTTAACCACGTGCCCCACGGCCAGTTTTCGCTTTCCCCAAGCAGTGGGTGGAGGAACACGGCTGCAGGCCTGCACAGGAGGGCCAGTGTTGTTGGCTGGCAAGGAGGAGGCGGCGTGTGCTGCCCCCAAAAGAATTAGAAGAGGAGGGATGTCACCTTTCAGCATGGACATGACGCACAATCCGTCCTGGGGAGTCAGATTTGCGTATTTTACACCTTCTGAATGACAGGATTGGGGTGGAAAATATAAGTAGGGAGTGCTACCACCACAAAGCAGATTTCTGCGAAAGGTTTTGCAGGCTCCTCCATGTACCCTCTCCCACGTAAAAGGAAACAGCAGTTACCAATCTTGACCAGCTGCATCCACTGCACCCCCTGCGTGCCGATCGCAACAAGGGAGAAGCCAATCGTGGCACCTACGATGCAGTGGGTCCCCGAGATGGGCAGTTTCAAGAAGGACGCGATCAGCTGCCAAACTGCAGAACCTAGAAACCGAAGCAGGGGGAGAGAAATATCAGCCACCAACAGCAGCAGCAATAATCATGTCACGCAGGAAATTCTTTACCACATACCCACATTCTTTTTGTTTTCTAAGGGCTGCCTACACGCTGCATGCGCAACGCAGACCCAAAGGGTGTTTTGTTCATGTTCTGTCTGTCTCTAAAAGCAGACGCTAAAAAAAATGTAAGAGCAGCTCTGACACTGCGTCTTGTTTGTGACTTTTTATGACTAACAGTACTTGGCATCACACAGCATTAGTACAATTTTGCCCTTTTTAGTGGCTTTCAGTATTTACAGCCCACCTGACTACATATACAAACTGATTGCACTTTGCAACAAGCTTGGAAAATCTCATTCATGAGAGCTGAACTGGGAGCCTTGGATAGAGACAGGTAAGAAAAGAGGGAGTTTTCTTGTGAGTTAAGGGTGAAAAAAAAGGAGAAACAACTGAGAGTGGGAACTGGATGGTAAATTCACCAGAAGGGTGAACAAGGGGCCACCAAAACAGCTTGTCACCCTCAAGGTCTGAACAGCCAGGCAAGATTTCCCTTCCTGCGCTCTCTACATTGGCAGGTTGTTCAGTTCATAAGGCAGTGAATACACACTATTCACAAAATTCACTTAATTTGGGCATCCACAGCAACAAAATCTGACTTCCCTCTCTAATATAATACTTCACTTTGAAATGAGGACAGGCAAAAGTCTCAAAGAAGTAAATTGGAACAAGCCACCAACTCTGTGCAGGAAATAAACTCCAGTCCTTCTTGGATGATCAAAACACAGACCTACTTCAGAGGTCGACATTCAGTTACGGTCATAATCTGATTTTTTAGCTTCCACAGTTATTTAGATTGATAGAGGAAATTGCAAATATTACCTAGGCTTATCTCCAAATGCAAGGTCTGACTCTTTTCCAGCAGTTGCAGTTTCTTGAGCTTAATTTGACTTTTCAGCCCCAAAAGGCTTGGTCTGGGTTTTATATCCAAAACTGATTTTGAGGTCTCGGGAGACCTCAAACTTGGGAGAGATTTAATTTTTTACTATTGCCCTATAAAGAAGTCTCCATTGGGCCAGTATATATTGACAGATCTAATGCATCTTCTGTCATTAGCACGTGAAGAATCCAAGGTCTATCTATAAAAATGCTTCCCGGACTGGTCTAAGCAGGATTTGTCACTTCAGACAAGCCAACATACGATCAGCTTTCCACCTTATAAATACCAAGGGGTTCAGCTGTGCCAGACCGATCTGCTGGCATCAGGTACAGCTACATTTGGAAGTCAACCAGTTTGTAAAGCTGATCTCTCCTGGGATACTGCCCCGAAACAACTGCTCCTCCTATCGCCATTGGAAATTCTAGATCAAACGAGGAGCACCTGCTCTTTAATTTATTGGCTTCTCTCCTCCCATTCTAAAATAAAAATAAAAACACTTAGCAACCTTTGACACGAACTTAGAGACCGGCAAGTGGAAGTGAGGTGAAAGATAAAACACGTGGAAAACTCTTCAAAAAAAAAGAAGGAACAACGAGAACAAAGAGATGTCAGATAAATAATTACAAATTTCATGTTCCAGAAATTAGGAGAAATGCACGCAAGTCACGGCTGCACTTTAAATGTGCAGAGAAGGTTATTTTTCCTTTCCTGGGTGGATGGAGGTGACATGGGGAGTATGTAGCTATTTAGTTATTTAATTAATTTAATCTAGACAACAAAGAGAGGAGCTGGAAATAGCAGAGGACTGATAGAACAGGCCGCCCTCAGCAGCAACAGGCCGCAACCTCCCAACGATCCAAAGAGCAACACTCTAATCTGTTACACACGGTGACAAAACTATGTCATTCCCCATTGCTCCCGGCTGCCTTTTCTTTTAGGAGAGAAGGTTGTCCCAAAAATTCTCATCTGCTGTTTGCTGCAAGCATCAAAGGTCCTTTCCTGCAGATGGATTTGAGAAAAACTGAATCCGCAGTTCGTTACTTGTGATTAATTCAGAGATTTCAAACGTGGAATTTATTCTTAATGCCCTTACTAGGGGAAGGGAATGTAACCGGTCACGAAGTTCACACGGGCTTATGTAAATACACATGCACACGAGTTGTTTTCTTTGAGCTTCTGGCCAGTTGCCTCCGTAGGGGGGATCTGAGACTTCAAAAATTTGCCCGCACAGGCTCAGGATGTCAGAAATACAGATAAGGAAAGTGAGCCTTCCTATTGAGGAGAAACCCTAAGAACGTGAGGGTTGGAAGCTGCAGGGCACTTGCAACTCCCATGCAAGAACCACTGTAAATTACAGACGTATCTTTAGCAAAGGCTAAAGAATATAAGTGCAACAGTGCTAATAAACCTGGGAAATGGGCCATCCCACAGCAGGAGGAGCAGCCCAGGAACCTGGGGCTGACTAGGCAAGACACTGCTAAACAGCAATTCCCTGTGTGCCCAAGAGCGTTTGCGCTCTTTGAATTTGGTAGTGTCGTGCAAGGCTATTTGGGGAGGCAAGTTGGGCCAACTCCTTTCCTCTTGCCTGGTCTGAAGAGGGTTTGGGAAGAGCAAACGCCAGGGCACTTTCCAAAGAGAAGCACAAACACCCTGAGAGCAACTGAGAACCCAGCACTCAAGAGTCCATCCTGGGGCTTGCTGAGTCCCAAAACTCGGTTGCGCTTAAAGGAGGCCAAAATAACCACGTGGGTTAATCTTTTAGAACAATTTAGATAATTCCTTTTGGCAAGAATTCATGGCAAGCTGCTATTTCTTTAGGTTCTCCTGTCGTAAATGATAGGCTTACCTATTTTCCATTTAACATAATAAAAATCTCCCATATCATGTACTCAACATCCTAGGAATATATGTGTACATGTACATATATATATACACACACACACATATATATATATATGATTTACTTAAAAATTGGTTTTACTTGAATGACTGAATCATTGAAAAAAAAGTAAATGATTAGAATGCAAATTGCTAAAAAAAAAAAAAAAAAACAGGAAATCCCAAAAAAAGGCATCCCAATTAAACCCTATTCAACCCAATTCAAGAGGTCATGAGGGACAGGAGCACAAGCACCGTTAATGTCACGTGGAAGAGTGGTACTTACCAACCATTGCACTAACTTCTCCTGCCATCAGCAGCGGCACCGTGTTGTTGTACAGGTTAACATCGATTATGCCTTTCCGGATCGTTTCTCCTACTTTTGCTCCCAGTAATACTGAGCCAGTGGTTTCAAAAATGGAAGCCAAAATGCAAGCCTGGCGCAAAGTGACAACACCAGAGCCCACAGCAGTCCCGAACGAATTGGCAACATCATTTGCACCGACCGAAAATGCTAAAATAAAAGCAATGATAAAGCCCACAATGACCATCCACAGGTACTCATCCATTGCCATCTCTTCCCCTCAGCGTTCCCCCTTTGCAAACAGCTAATGGTCAAGACTGGAGGGCACCGTAACGGATTTGGAAAGCAGATTTCTTGTAAACAATGAGCTCTCTCTGGAAAGTGCTGGTAAATGTTAGAGTGTGAAGAAACTGCTAACTGCTGATTTTCAAACTACTATAAATACTGTTCATTTGGCTGCATTGGGTCAGCAGTGAAACACATTCCATATTCTTTTTGCTCCCAAACTGGTACCACGGCAATGTCCTGTCCTGCAACAGAAAGAAGAAAAAAAAAAAGAAAATTAAAAAGGGGAATATTCAGCAGAGCCTGCAACAATGCACGTTTTCAGAAGCAAACAGATCATTTAAATCCACTGGTGGGAGCCTACTTTGGCACGTGACTCGCCTAATCATAAAGCGAGTCAGAAAAGATTAAAATTAGGTTTAGCAAGATGTTTCTTGCAATGGCTGCGGTGAGAAAATGTATCGATCATTTGGAAAGGACATGGAAAGATTGGGGCGTTGCTGGTGCTGCATTTACTACGCTGCATTATCACCGTGTGCTATTGTATCACATTTACTAAGAAAACCCCGGTCTTGCACACATAGCATGATGGGTACCAATTACAACCAGGCTAATAGTCAAACCAGGTATTTTATCCATATTTTTCAGTGCTTCTTGAGGTGGTTTTAGTTTTATGCTGTCCTTCTGAACTACACTTTAATTAGTTCTTAATTTAAGAAAAAAAAATGCAAAACTTAGGCCTCATGTCCTCAAGCCACTGGGAGGCATTTGAGAGTCCAACAAGATCATGCATAGATTGAACTCCTTGCTCCAGCTCCGGGTTCTGGGGGCAATATGAGTGCGAAAGGGTCTTAGACAGCAGAGCAAAGGGAGAAACATTTTTCCCAACTCCGTTTTCTGTTTTAGTTTGGTCGTAAGACATAAACTGCTGGACTAGGACCATTCATTAATCCTGGAGATTCATGATTAACTCCTTAAACCTGCATGGATTTACACAAGCAAGTATCTTGACCAAACTAATGTCTGTGCCTCAGTTTCCTCTCCATAAAAAATGGCAAATATCTACGACAGCTGTTAGGATCACGAGTGCATGGATCTGACCATCAGCTTGACTGAAATCCACTGAGGGGTTTAATTAGCTGCCACACATGGATGCAACAAGCATTAGAAGAGCCTCAGCTCCTCCATCCCCAAGAGAAATGCAGATCCTCGTGCCCAACACTGGGATCTCCCTTTTCTCTCCGTATCAACCAATGGAGCCACCTACTGCAGGGACACAACCTCCCGCAGCGAGACAAGCCCAGGGCCTGGCACGTTCCCCGTCACGGCCGAGCCGAGGGGACAGATCTGCTCCTCCAGCCACCCTCAGGTCCTGCAGCTCCCAAAATAAACTCCCAAGTCACAGGGCTGCCCTTGTTCACTTCCCCGGGGACGAGATGCTCCCAGAGAAACTAAACCTTAACAAACGTGTGGGGCACAGGATGCTCCTGCAGCTCCTCATGAAGGCCAAAGGGTCTGCCCAGATTTCTTGGTGGGCTCCGAGAGCTAGGTAACTGCCTCCCAGAAATGAGATCTTGGGAGAAAGGGAGGTCTTAAGTGAAGAGTCACTGTTCCTGTTGCTCTATGCGAGTTGACAGTCGAAAATAAATAATCTCTCTCTCAGACTTGGGGGACTTGACATCCTTTGTATTTTTAAATGTGACAGAACACAACAAGGGCGCCCTGCCTTTAATCAGATCAACATCAAGGAAAGAGGAAGGAGAGTAAGTGCACATTTAAAAGGAACATGCAGGCGGTATCTGAATCACTTGGTGTCACTGCCTTCACCTTCATTAACTGTAAAAGATGTTATTTTTTTAAACAGAAACAAAACAGAAAACACGAAGGTTCCATCTGCTTCTGCTGCGAAAGCTCTCAGAAATGCAAAATATTTCTACAAAGTAGGCCAGTGACTAAATACAGACTAAATCTTGCAGCAGGCTTCTTTCTAGAGACCAAAATATAGCTGGCATGCTCAGGCACGCTGAGCTACGCCTCCCATCACCTAATCTAACCCAAGAGCCGGTGGCATTTCGTGTTGTTATTGGGACGACAAGGGAGGGCAGAAAAAGCACTAGGGAAACTGTCCTGCTCTTTCCTGGGCACCGTGCAACGAACCTGGCCCTGCTAGACTCGAGGAAATCCTCGGATGCACCTGCGGGACCAAAGCCTCCTCGGCTGGCTGCACTGCGCCGCTTGCAGCTTGCTCCATGGCAATAAAAAAACCCCGGTTTTTGGAAACGCTGAGCATGGCTCTGCGCCCCGCTGGCAGAGGAGCCAGACACCCCCCTCGGCGGGTATTTTGCTTTGAGCGAAGTGTTTCATTAGAGATCCGTAAACGTGAAGGGCCGTTTCCTTCCTACCGGAGAGCCTCAAACGGAACCCGAGGTAACACAGTTCATTCAGGATAACAAGGGAATCTGCAGGAAAACGGCAGGAAGCCGCAGCCGCAAGATCACTTTAGGACATGTTTATATTTGGGCATTTATGAAGGGAAACTATTCTCAATACATTTCTAAATGTAGACCAATAAAAAAAAAAAAAAAAGGCATGATATTGAAAACCAGTTGCCAGTTCTAATTTTTTAGTAAATTGCTGTTAAAAGAGCAGAGAAACAGCTAACAAGCAGGACGAAGGGTTAAGGAATAATTTTGCTCCAGTCCAAGTCCAAAGTCTACGGAAGCAATCAGAGCACGTTACCAACCCGTGATCCAAGAGCGACGCAAGGGGAGCAGAGAGACCCCACGAATGTCATTTGTCCCTCACCAAAAATGAGGGAAGAATATATTGTATATAGGCGAAATGTTAGTGATTCATAAAACATACCCTGTGCAACTCTCGCGCTAGCAGGGGTTGACTTTAATCTTCAGGGGACAGTACAGGGATTCGGTGAGGTCCTATTTTGAGAACTTTGTTGTTGTTTTAAGTATGAGCTGCCCCCCGCAAAAAAAAAAAAAGAAAATGAGATCAGCAAATGTAGTATTTATGTAGTATTTCTAAAGTTGACCATGACCAACAGGGCAGCTCACATCACGACAAGACAGACCGGCGAGGATGACTTCATTTCCCTCGCAGCCTCTCCAGACAGCAGCGCTTCCTCACGCTTCATCCGCACCGACAGGAAAGTTCCCTGCTAGTCACAGGGGCCAGAAATGTCTGCCCAAAGCGCTCCCCATCCTGCAGCTCCTCGGAGGTTGTTCCATGCCCCCGAATTTTTGGCACGCTGTCCTTTAGGTAGGACGGATTTTTCGGGCTCCCTCCTCCGTAGGTGGATGCAGGAAGTTTACAAACACACGGCAGGGACCGCATTTTGTTGCAGCGCTGTTAAATACAGCGCTGCATGGAAATCAGAGCTGAGCTATAACCAGAGCTACTAACTTCGCTCACTTGAGCAGTTCTTATCTTTTCTCGTTCCTGTCCAAGCCATAACACTCCCAAATTATCTACATATGCTACTAATAGAACTCTGCCATAGGAAAAGGTGGGGTAATTCAAGTGGGACCGGACGACGCACATCCCTATATGGCCCTAAATCACATGCGGCGGTTTTGTCACACGGCCAGACGCGATGCAAGCTTAATGCTTCCGCGCATAACAAGTGCCTTCCATTTACTTAAAAACAACAACAAAAATCAACTCTGCGTATACAGACACACTCTGTGTATAGAGCGGCCCCTGTTCTGACACTTTGCTGCTTGGTTTGGAAGCAACGCTGAGGTTTACAGCTTTCCAAGGACTGTCCCATTCAGCTCCCGACGCTTCCCAAGGATGCTTGCTTTTTTTAGCAACCTCTGCTCCTACCACTGCAAGGGCAGCAATATCTATGAAACACAGGGTATAATATTTTGTTGCTGAAAAGGCTCATAAAAAAAAAATCCCCCCCAAAACAGACCGCAATCACATTTAGGCAGCAATTTTACAAACCAGCCAAGTGAAGAGAGGGAAAAGAGCTACAAGTGCTCGTGGCTCGCTTGCTGTTAAGAACATTTTCGTCTAACTAAGCTATAATCTTTAGTCGCTGATCAAAGTCTTCCTGTTAGGCGAATGGTTTTTATCCACACATGGAAAACAAGCAAGCATTTATGAATATCAAAATCCCGATAACTCACCCTGTATTTAAAAGCTGCTTCCAGAGAAAAAGGAGCTCAGCTCTGCGAGTGCCTTGCCTCGCCGCTCGCGAGCGCAGGCTGCCGTCTGAAACAGATATCCTACCCCTCAGCACGGTCACCTCCGAACACGGCGGCTTGCGGAGGGGAAGGGAGGGCCAGGAGAAACCTGCCGGCCACCCGCGACGGCCCCGGCACGCTGCTGCGAAGCATCGCTGCGAGGCCGCTCTTATTCCGTAGGTGAAAATGTGCCTCCTCTTTAAACTAGGAATTCTGCCGGGGGTGGGCGCTGCTAAAACACAACACTGCGTCACGGGGGCACCGCCGGCACGAGCCAATCCAGCCAAGCTCGTGTTGGAAGCAACAATCGTCTCTCTCCTTTTTTCCCCCCAGCATAGGCACAGACGGGGACGGCTGTTTCTTTTTTGGCCCCGAGCGAGCACTGCGGGTGCTGCTTGCACGAGCTGCTGCTCGTGAGCACGTCAAACAGCCGCTCTGTGTACGCTATGAAGGGACGTGCAGGGCTCGGGAGAGCGGCTCCGTGCTCAATCCTTCACCCGTGGGAGCAGAGCAGAGGGCTCGCAGGCACCCGCAGGCGGCAGAACGCGGAGGACGCGGCCGAGGTTTGGCTGGATCGGTGCCTGAGCAAGCGACTCTGCTCACAGAAGATCCCCTAAATTACCCGAGCGAAAGTCCGCAAACCGTTTCTTCCCTTCTGTGGGAAACGCTCCTGAATGGCTGTCACGGCAAAAAAATAATAGAAGACGTTTGCCTAAAAGCACCTAGCTTAGCTGCATGAAAAATCCTGCATAGTACAATTTGCTTTAATCCTGTAAAATACAACCAAACCACTTTATTAAACAAGAGGACATTTAAAACACAGTTGCATTGTTGTGGTTTGCAAATAGGATCCAGACACATTTATTCGAGCTTGTTTCCAGTTGATAAATAAAAGCTGGGTTTCATTTAACATTTTCACTACGACTTTATGGTTTTAGTCCCCTCTGAGTCACTCGAATCAGTGGCGCCGTGCTCAAACACAGCAAACAAATCAGGAAATTTGCTGCCTCCTCAGGTTTTGAGCAAAATCAAATTGTCGCTTTAAATACGGAAGCACAGACTTGGAAACCTAATTCTTACCTCATCTCATCATTTTTTAGGTTTGAGTGAAGTATATTTGCTAGCAAGGAGGCCAAAGATTTCTAAATGGGTTAAATCCCACTGCAAAGGACACTCGTGGCTAATTTGCTACATCTAAAGGGTGGTTTCTGTTTTTGAAGACGACTTCTGTGGATTAGATCACATAATTATCTACAAAGAACCAGGGCAAAACCCCAGTTAAAAACTTGCAACATTTCTGGGCAGAAACCACATGAAAAATCCCACCTCCCCCCAAAATAAAATAAAGATTCTAAGTGGCAGGTCATGATACTTTATAAGCTTTGGTGCTTCTTTATTTATGGTGTTAACCCAACTGCTATTTAGCTTCATAGGGTGACTGGGTAACTGTGAAAAACTAATGTTTTCAGGCCTGGTTGCAGAGTAAAGGCTTTAGTGCTGCCATAGCTGGCAAACAGGTTTTCAAGGTTTAGAAAAGGGAGAGGTTTGGTGTTTTCATGCCTTTCCTCTGGGATTTACAAAGCAACCCATTTTAATAATAAGGTTATGGGCCTTTTGCTACAGACCAAGGCTTTTCTTTACACGCAGTATCAATGAATTCAAACACAGCCCGAGCATAACTGGGAACATGAAGTCAGCTTGTATTTATAGGCCTGGATGCCAACGATTTAAGGAAGTGAATAAACAAACACCGAAGGTTTCTTGGAACGTTGTGTTAGCTTTATAAAGTCAAAAAATCAAATACAAAATATTATTCCGTGTTCCGTTCATAGCTGAGAAGTTGCTGGTGTCTGGCACGACCAAATCCGAATAAACCCAAGCGTGCCCTTGCTCTCTTGAAATTTCACTACATACCGATGCAAAGAAAAAGGATTTTTAAAAGATAACTCTTCAGTCTATTATTTGGAAGATATCTAAGCTGATTACAAGAGCCAATCCCATCTGTGGAACCACCTCGAGCCCAAGGGAGCAACAAAGTTGAACTGTTTAGGTGTCCTTTCCCACGAGCCAACCTGACCACAGCAGCGGTTTCTTGTTGATCTCAACTTCAGAGCTTGGTCAATGCACAAAGCCAAGGCTATAATAAAGGCACAGAAAAAAAGAGAAGCATCTTTAAAGCACTGGTTCTGCTAAGTCAGCACTGTGGGCCTTAATCTCAGGAAAATGCAACCCAAGAGAGGTTGACCATTAGGAAAAGCTACAATTTAGGGTACCACTAAAGAAGCAGGCAGAGGAAAATCTATCCGACCGCAAAATAAACGATGAGGTCCAGTTTTTGGCAATGGAAGCGGCAGTGAAGTTCCCATAAAAACAAATATTTGTAGCAAAGATAAAGAGTATGTATTACAATCTCTATCAGATATTATAATTTCTTGTTTAGTTGGAATTTACTCTGGCAAGCTCGCAGTGAGGAGAGCTACTTGAGACCAGCAAACTCACAGCAGGCAGATTTATATTCCGGTTTAAATAATGTCACAGGACAAATTGATTTAAAAAATCAATATTTTAAAACTTGTTTTGCATTTCCATTATTTGCTGAAAGATAAACAGGTTTTTGATTGGCACTAAACTCTAAACCATGCTTAGTTTGGGCCTTGATGCAGCTTTTACCTCCAAACGTGGTAACCTTCTCTCCCATTCAGATGGGAAGGCTACTTTGTATTTCAGCAGTTATCTGTATTTCAAAATACAATCTAAAATACCAATGCTAAACACATCTTCTCTCACTCTACAATCCAAGAAAATCAATATCCACAAAAGAGATCTGACATGGATGGAAAGTAACTGCACACCTACCACATATCTCCAAGAATCCCCTTTTTGCAATAACCCAGATGCAATAACCCCAGAAATGAGCCTTGAAGTCCTGTAGACTCATGGAGATTTAACACAGCTCTACTAATATTTTCAGGAATTCTATTAGGTCTGGTGAGTATGAGTAAAACTGGATGTATCTATTCTGCAGATACCAAAAATGGAGATTTTTCTGAAGCTACAAGTACAGTTTAAGGCTGGAATGATCTGATCGACGAAAGCCCATGTCCTGTTACGTCTGGTGGTAATCTCCAAATAGGAAGAGATGTATCCATGGGTTTCTCTGCAGCAAAAACAATCCCAGGAAAAAGTTCCTGGATATTCAGAGATGGATTGGTTCCTCTGTTCCAGGGAAACAAAAGTTGCTGATAGGTTTTCTTGACAGCTCTGAACTCTGTCATCAAGGTGTGCAGGCCTCTCTTTTTTTCCAGCAAACCCCTCGTGACTAAGATACATCCCTGACACCTGTGGATGGAGTGGGGTGGGTGAACTGCTGGGCTTGCACAAACATGCCGTATCATACAGGATGACACTGCATGAACTCATGCTCATCTCCTCAGTGAGCAAGACCTGCAGGAAAAATTAATAAATTAAACTGAACCAAACCCTGTCCCAGTCAAATACAGGAACTGAGCTTGTACACCTGAAACTGGCTGATTCACCGCTGGGCCCCAGTGAACCTACTAAATCCAGCAAACAAAGAGATAGGGATGAATTGCTGCTCCGACACTTGCTTCATCGACCATTTCCCCCTTTCCGAAGGAGGCAATCGACACGATCAAAATATTTCCAAAGATCCCAGCTTCTGCTGACACCTCAAATAGCATTCCTCTGAACTGGAAATGGGTCTCTGCTGACTCTACACACAACACACACAAAAAGCTGCCTGTGAAACACGCTCATGGCATTTAGAAAAATCAGTGTTTTGCAAATTCAGAGGCTTTATGCAAAGATCCCGTTGGTCAAAAGCCAGGACCATTTTGCCAAAAGTCAACAATACAAATTCTCAGATAATGCAGATTGGACACCTCAAGCCTCAAATTGCTGGCCGTTCTTTTGGGGTTGCAGAAAATAACTGCTGTAAAAATTTTTGCCCTTGAGATAGAAGGGAGCCGCTTCTTTGGCTGCCCAGAGTCCCAAGACTGAATCTCTTACACAGGGAGCTGGACCATTCACCAGGAGGATGTCAAACCGTACCGGCTGGCTTGCACCAACGAGCTCCAGAATCAGTGTCTAGCACGGCTAAGGATTAAGCACTGCTGAAATGAGCTAGAGCTGTGCCCAAAGCAGGCAAAGATCAGCGAAATCCCAGAGCGAGGAGGAATTATGACGCTTGGGGTTACGTGAGTTGGTAGATCAGGCCAATACAGGGCGGCGGGGGGAATTGCTGCCTTTAATTTGTGCACACTGCAGTAACACTGTTGTAAAGGTTGAAACGGCAACAGAGCAATTGAAAGCTGGGGTCTTGCCTTCATTTTGTACTAGCAGGAGCCGGGTATTACGCCTCCTGAATCTTAAATAAGTGATCATATAGGCATACAATTTGTGGAGACAAGTCGAAGCCACAGACAGGACTTCAAGTCCGCAGAAGAGCAATACAGTTTCTTCCTCAAATTGGCCAGGAGATGTTGGCCATACAAAGGATGCCAACTAAAAGGCCTTTTCCTCTCACAGCTCAGAAGCTGCTCATCTCCGCTCTTGGGAGTCCCTTTAGCGGCCCACATTTACCTCCCGGAGCCATCACTAATAAAGGCAGGTTGAGGCCCTGGCTGCTGCACCATAGGCAGCCCGTCCTGCTGGGGCAAACAGGTGCCCGACAGAGTCGTCACGTTGGCGAGGAATGAAGCCGTCACCGCTAGAATCTGCCAGGGAATGTCCCATGGGCTAGCACTTGGCTCAGCAGACACCTCCAAGGGACTTCCTAAGGGCACGCTGCCCTGTCAAGCGGGTCAAGAAAAGCTTGGCTTTACCCTCCACAAAACAAAATGTCACGCTCCAACCCTTCTCCTGCGCTAGAAATAGTGCCAAAAGCCTTAGGAAAAGCAGACCTACAAGCCAACTCCATACGGCCCATTGGCCAAGGATCTTGTACTCAAGAACTCTCTCCCTCAGATGAGCTTAGCGCAGAAATAGCTCCAGGTTTTACATGGGCTTTTGCTAGGCTGAGAGCAAACCCTGGTATTGTTATCACTTGAGCTTCCGAGGTCCAGGACCCACATGTGGGGAGAACCACGTGCAGCATTTCTGATGGTACAGGTAGGATCCAGGGGCCTCCTGCAAGCTGACCAATGAACTCATCCATGGCAAGCGCCAGAGCAGCTCTAATTGCTCTGCTTGTTGACACAGAGGCTATAAAAGAGAGGAGAAACTCTTGGAAGAGAAGTTTATTGAGGTAGCTAAAGATGGTGTTACTCTGAGCACGCAGTAGCAGCAAACAGCTCCGGTGGCCAGGATGCCTCATCCCCTGGAGAGGGTGTTTATAGCCAGGCCGGGCCGCTGAGAGCGACGCGTAACAGCAGCCCGACGGTTGCCCAGAGGAAGACGGATCGTGTGGATGCCGATGCAAAGTCCAGGAATAGCAAAGGGGATTCCATGAGGAAGCCTTCCTCTGCGCCTGCCTTTCTGAGGAAGGGTCAAAAACAAAGCTAGTAGCGCAGAGACCGCCGAAAGGGAGGGCACGACCATGCCCATGAAGACTCGGTAGATCCTGGCAAGCTTTACCAAACGTGGCCAGGGCCCAGTCATTACACAGGCTCCAGCTTGGGCAACCCGATGGCTCCCGAGTTGATCTCTGATGCTGATATTTCTCATGTGGATCCAACCCAGTAGCCCTGAAAAGGAGCTAAGGGGATGCTAGGATCTTGCTAAGCTCCCCGTAGCTTGAAGGGGCCTGGAAATGACACCAGAAGCTGCCACAGGAGATGATGTGGAGACTCAGGATGTCCTGACGGGCACCCAGCACACTGCAGCCCACAGGAACCAAAGGCGCAGGCCGGCTGGCTCTGACGCACATACCAGACTGGCCACGTTTCAATGGATGTGGGTACCCGGAGCGGAGCAGCTGCATTTCTCCCTAGGTGGATGTTCTAGCACTGGATTGCTCCAGAAAATGACCTGTGTGACAAGGGAACTGCACGTCCTCAAGGTGCAAACCTGGCAGCAACGCACACGTGCAGCATCCGCAGCTTGGAAGAGGCCCCAGCCCTCCTCTGTGGCACTGCTGAGTAAGAGCCTCGGGCTCAAAGGCACCTATAGAACAAACCAATCAGCAGGTAAAGAAATACTGAACACCCAGGAACAAAAATCATAAAGTCGTTTTCATTTAAAGGATCAAATAAGTTACAGTTAATAAACTGAATTGGTCACTAACACTATCAGAAGTCATTTCTTTTCGTATCTCTGTATACATAAGTAAGGAGCTTTGAAGTAACTACATATTGAACCAAAATAAATAAATTGTTATGAGGAAAACAGTTGCTTTGAAATGGTGGAATAAATTACTCCCATCAAAATGAGCTTAATATTTTAATCAACAAGTTTTACGAGTTCTTTAGTGCAATTCGATTTTTGTTTCCTTTAAATCTTGAGCAGATGTGAACTCTTTCGCCTCAATTTATTTAATACAAATATCTAGATGGATTACAAAATCTGTGGGCTATACAATAACTTGCTCATTTCAGATCTGAAGTATGGTTTTAAAACCAGTACGATCCTTTCCAGTCTTCTCAGTTAAACAAAAATTCTTAGCCCTTCTCCAAAGCTGTCCAGAATTTACATCGTACTGCTGGCTAATGGACATTCAATAAATAAAACTGATATTGCTAACCTAGAATGACATTCACACTATATTCTGTATCTCTTCTAAAACATAACTGTCAGTTACTAACGTATTTACAAGACGAAAAAAAAATTACCAACTGTCCCACTGGCTAAAGTACTGCTCCTGGGATTGGATTTTGCCTGGAATTCTCTAAGTTTATTCAGAAAACACAAAGTTTGTGCATTTAATTGCACAAACTCCGAGAGGGGCAGAGTTCTGTACCAAGGCAGTTTCCTAGAAGGACGTGCAAACACCCGGGTCACACGTGCCTCATGGGCAGATCTAAACAAATCGAAGCCCATGAACCAAATACCACTGAGAGAAACACTAGGTGAACAGAGAGTAAGAGAAGAGAAATGTTCAGATTTACTTCTTCCAGTCAACAACAGCAACTTAAGTTTATTGACTTCTGTTTGCAGCAACTAAAACTCCATGGAAACATTTTCATATCATACAGACAATGCTATCCCATATTTAATCTTCTATTAAAGTAATTACTTAATGCAAGATCTTCTCACAGTCATTGTGATTTACTTATCAATTAGTACAATAGTGCCTACTTTAAAAATATACATAAATGCAAATAGTTTATCCAATTATTTAGTTGTTCAATTATATGGAAGTATCTGAAGAGATTGAAAAAAATAATCCAGCATTAAAATACAAATGTTAGCTACAAAAATAGCTGGACACACTCTCAGCCACTGTCTCTCAACTGTTTCCTTTATATCCACTCTAAAACCATTTCCAACACACTAATCACATCTATTCAAAAGAAAGTAAAATTATATGATCTCAAAATATTTTCATTAGAAAAACAGTCTTTTAACAACTGCTTGCCCTCTTCCATCTAATTATATACTCTTAAAGACCAAATATTCAGTCAGTTTGCAGAAATAACTCTAGCCTGTAATAAGAACAAAACACCAGATAAGACTTCCTATGAAAAGCAAAGATGCTTTTTGCCTTGATCAGGAACACTGTTCAAAATTGCATTCAATTTTTAAACCTTCAGTATATAAACGTCGAAGTCCTAGTAATTCCATATCAGCACCTCCTTACAAATAAGCAAGATCTCAACCTGTTGCATAACATGGCTAGAGTTTTCTTCAAGATACTTCAGTCAAAATAACCACCTTTTTCAGCAGCTCTCCCTCAAGTCCATACAGTGTGGAAGCTGAGTAATGTTCAAGAACACCCCACAGCTCTCCCATAAAAAGGGGGGATAGATCTATCTTTTTTCCCACTTTTTTACCTGTGTACTTATTGCACTTTTTTATGCAAAGACTGTTTATTAAATGCAAGCAAAGCCCCAGATTTGCTGGTTTGTTACTGTCATGATTTGATCTTCTCTGTATTCAACCAGAGTTTCCATTAAAAAAAAAAAAAAAGATTTTGAGTACAAAGCAGCAGATATCTAAAGCACAAATAAAAACTATAATGATTTATGCTTTTCCTAAAACCACGATTATATCAGACACACAGATGTGAGGGGATTTTTCAACTTCCAAGCAGGCAGGTAAACCTTATCATCCAAGGGCAGAGGTAAATGAGTGAGCAACTACGTGATGGTTGTGCAGCGTCCTCTCAAATGCTGCAATCCCTTCTAGAAAGCCTGGGTCTACATCTCCCTCTTCTTTACTCATGTTCTTCTCACAGGGCTTGGTCTCAGAAACTTTCCATGCCTGTAAGGGCAACTTGAGCCAACTTCTTAAATGTATCATCTCTTCATCTCGACTCATCATCCACTTCTGCTTCTGAGAAGCTCCTCATCATGACACCTGCATCTCAAGAAGCAAAACAGGAAACATCACAGGGAGGAAGCAAGGAAATACAAACAGCAATATGCCTTGGTGTCTCTAGTAAAATCCCAACTTTCATTCCAGCTTTTAGGCAATACAGCTCCTTGCTCAGAATCTAAGCCTCGCCACACTAGGCATTCAAATATCTAGAGCCAGAGCAACCAATGACACCTCCTGACAAGCAGAAATCCTGCCCCAGCCTTACGCCCCGTGGAACATGGATCATCGGATGCTTCCTGCACACGGGGTGATGGACCCCATTTTCGGGACAACAGTGGAGCACGAAGCCAGCAGCAGTGCTCATGCCAACAACATAAAGACACTGCAGCACAATCTAGTCATCTTGCAGCCCAAATCACATCTCTGCTGAATGGTTTTGCCTCAGCGTTGAGCAAGGGGGTGCAAGAGAAAATCTCCGCAGCACCCTTAGTCATGACACCTTCAGGGCAAACAGATCAGCACCAAACCTGCTCTGCAGGGCAGTTCAAAGCAATTTCCTCCCTTCCAACTAGGGGTAAGGCTACATTTAAATAATCCCCAAAACCTCTTCCCAGCAGAAACAGCGCAGCCCCTACCTCTTATCAGCAGTCAAAGTCACAGACTCCAACTCTCACTCCAAACTCTCTCCTGTAAAACTACTTGACTGGCTGCACTTTGCTCATGAAGACAGCATATCTCTCCCATGCCGACCCCTGCTAGTGAAACCAAAGTAATTCCATTTCCTTATAGCAGCAGCAAGGCGTGAAGAGGTGCGTTCCCATCTCAAGTGCACTCGCAACACAAGCTCTCCCGTAAGTCTGTCTCTCAATGACACTGTCTGCTCCCAAGAAACATCTTATTCCCTGCTCAGGAAAGACAAGAATCACGTCTAACTTTGATCTCCGCAGTAGCCAATGCTGGCAGAAGAATTTGGTAACTCAATAATAAAACAAAAAACCTTCTTAGACTGTTAACTCAGTTATCATTTGGCAACTAAGCCTTCCTTCATTGCTCATCTTCACTAGTTTGGCTACTTCCAGAACTACTTTTACTCCCATAGAGCATCACAGAGACACTCTTATGTGCCAGTCACAGGTCTATCTTTACACTGGCTGCTACTGAGGTGCAGACAGGCAGCCCCATGGTTTAATTAAAAGGTCCAAAGTTAGCATTTTTTCACTAAAATACACACTGTAGCACAAGGTGCTTCAGAAACATCCAAGGAAAAAGGAAAACTGCCTCTCCATCCTTTTGAGGACAACCTTACTTAGACAGGACACGTTACAACCTGCCAGGATCAGGTCAGCTCGCTGGTCCCTCCATTCGAGTTGTACCTCCTGTCCAGGTGCTCGCAAGGTGCAAGAACTTGGCGAGTGACCAGTGATTTCATTCAGCCGAAGGGCACATTACTTCCTGACCTCACCAAGCAGCATGAAGCTTTATATCCCTAATTTATTTTTATCCTATTTAAGTGCAACTCTGGATATTCTCTCTATATATACATATATGTATATATTTTTTTTTGGACCAAGGGGTGTGCTCTCAGCATCTCCCAGAGACAGATATGATCCCACTTTGTTCTTGGCCAGCCTTCCTGCGGCCTGCAGGTTCCTCCACATGAGAAATGTAGTGTATGTTGCAACTCACGGCCGACTCACCAAGCACTCACACTGATCATTATGTCAAGTGCTCGGTAAAGACCCACTGCCATTAGTCACTGCCATTCCTGCTCACACAGCACTTGCAAGAGGAATGGCAGGTTTAATGTCACATCGTCATTCAACGCATGTTTGGTGGAGAAAAAAAAAAAAAAAAGATTACAGCCACGTATACAAGCAGTAGATTAAGAAACAGACCTATTAATGCAAACCTGAGGTGCTAGATTCTCTCAGCTTGCAGAAAACAGTCACCTTTGCCATAACTGTTCAGGCTGTATTTTTCTCCCAGCCTTGGAGCTAGATTTTCAAATCCTAGGCCGCACACTGTTAGTCCTCGAGGCTTTAGGAGAGGAGTAGGTCTGGTTGATAGCTCATGGGAAGCTGTCACTGGCCCTCCAAAGAGGGGGCCAAGAAGGAATTTTTACAGCATCTGTGAGAAACACCATGTAGATACGGGTGTTTTTTACCATAAGTGTTTTGATCGAAAGTTTCAAACTGGTGAATTATGGCAGCAGAATGCTCCTTTGCCTCAACTAACAAAGAATTACAACATTTTCTGCTTCCTTAGTAGAAGGATGTTCAGGCAAAGAACCAGTCAACAGAAAAATTCTGTCCCAGCCTATGTTCTTCAAACAAATGGAATTTATCATATATTGATCAAGTGAATAAAAATCACACATCTCAATGACAGTTAACTTACTACATCACTTCAATGCCCTCCTCATGCTGTTTAATAGCTACATAGCAGCATTAAGATTTTTTTTTGCCAGTGATCTTAATATTTTCTTTATAAAGGCCAAAAAAACCTTCCCGTCCTTCTGTAAGGAATAAAATCCAGCCAAAAATCAGTAATGTGCACAGTACTTGTACAATGCTCTTGGGCAACCAGTTGAAGCAGTGGCCCAAGCCACAAGTCTTCAAGCACTGCCATAGCAATCGAGTGGTTTGCGTTTGGCATTTGCTGAGGTTGAAAGGGAACACAGTAATCACAGAGAACAATTCTCCCATTGGCAATGGCAAAAAAAATCTTAAAAGCCCCAAGTGCAACACTTTCCCTACTTTGGGGTCATTTCTGACTTCAAAGTGAAAAGGGGACAATATTTTTTAGCTGTCGCACACACAAAAAAACCCCTGCCTTGGCAAGCAAATATTTTAATAGACTCAACAAAGGTGGTTTGGGCTGCTAAAATTCTCAATCTACTCAGTTAAAAATGCAAGCACTATCTACATATTGCCTAAGGAAAAAATCCACTGGCCATTGGGAGAGCATGTGTTTAGGGTTGAGAACACCTCTCCTTTCAACCTTCCATGTCAAAGAGGAATGTTTTTCCCCTTCTGTCAGGCCACTCTTTCTTTGCTATTACAGTACAAAGAAGTTAGATGCCTTCAACGATCACTCCATCAAGTCCACCAAAGCTATAGGTAATATCCTTACTTTTTTTCCCCCTTGAGCTTTTCAATCAATAAAAAAGGTTCTGCTCTTCTTTTAAAACTGGAGTCACATAAGTTAGTGCTAATATTGTATATGCCACTATCCAAGCAACAGTAAAATAGAGTAGTTCAAATATACCTAATGCTCTGTGCTGGGTAAAGTTCATCGCAGCTGTTCTATTCACAGAAAGACATCTGAGAAAAGTGCCATAAATAACAAGATCACATGGATTCTCCCGTTGCACAACCAACGTACATCTTTCCTGTTCAGGAATTTATACTTCACACCCTATGCCGTCAGTCAAAAGAATATTACAAGCTCCATTTTCAGGATGATCCTGATGATATTTTGGTTGGGAATAGAGCCCTCCTGCTGGTCGCTCTTTTTTAAAATACTTTCTATTCTATTAGAAACAAATGGAAAAATGCTTGCAAAACCTTGCCTGAACTGCATGCTTCATCAGCAGGAAATTAAGCTGTGCAACCACGCTGGGCTTTTACCTATCATCAGAGGTGCCCTACGTCAGTTAAACGTGCGAGTACGGCAGTCTGATAGAAGCTGAAGGGAACAATTCTGATGCAGATTCAGGATCTGTTTTAATTCGTATGTTCAAGTGCAGGTTATTTTCTCTAACTCAAGTTTCAACAAATTCCTAATTTTAACAAGTTAAATTCTTTTGAATGTTACACTAAATTTAAACCTGCCTTTTCTAAGCATCTCATCTATAGGCCTCTGAAGGGGAGAATCACTCTTCAAAGCCATGTTTAGCTACAGTTGTAAAAGAAACTATATAGCCATTCTATTAAAAAAACTACATTTTCCCCCCATTTTCTTGGAGTTTTGCCACAAGTTGCCTTTAAGGGCTTGGTTCAGAAATTCCAAATTCAGTTTATTGTTTTTTCATCATGGGGAACTAACTCCTTTTAGCAATTCTGTTCATCTTGGAGTTCCAAGGTGTTTTTCTTAAAGTAACGCCCAGCGTCTCAATACCCCATAAAAAGACAAGGAATTATTTTTATTGAAGCAACACCCAAAGTTCAGACATTCCACGCAAAACCCAAGCAGGGGGCTTTCATTCTTAGAAAGGCCCTAGGCCCTTTCATAGAAAACACTGATTCCACCAAAGGGTTTTTTTAGTGCTAGGATTTTTCCTGTGTAGAAAAGCTGAGGCTTTTGCTTCTCATATGATGCCCTTTTCCTCCCTCCTTATCTTCCATGGAGTAAAAAGGAGCAGCAACTTCTGATCCTCTCCTTTGTGCTGCTCCTTAGACACTTGCTTTGGAGGGTCCTGCTGGCAGCGACTCCATGCCAAATACCTATGTTCACTCCCTGCCCCTTAATGGAGACGGGGTCCTATTGACCAACGTGAAAGCAGTTTCTGGCAGAGCTTTAGGCAGATGGTAAAAACCGTCTTCCCCGACTCCTAGAAAGAGGGCTACAAAAGTAAAGGACCTCACCTGCGTTCTCCGGGGCCCGAGGCGCCGAGCCGGCTGCTCCTCCAGCAGCAGCAGCAGCCCTGTCTCGAGACCAAGGCCAAGCGCTGTGTTTTCATCTGCGCGACCACGTCACTCAGCGAGGTCACGTCACGCCGGTTCTGTACCGTGAAACGCCGTGTTTGGAGAGGAAAGGGAATGTCTTTTGATCAGGACTTCTGAGTGTAGGCAATTGTGGCTGAAGAGCACACTAAGTCAGCAAGCACTGCCGCTCTTAAGGCATAACAGGCCAGAGACATCATGGATTTAATAACATGTTTCCCAGCAAGGTGCTTCTTCCCCACTGAAGGCAGCACGTAGTTCCAATTTTCAACCTCTTTAATGTAGAAATCAGGGCTGGGTCAAGATCTTTTCACTTCCTCTGTGAAAGAGGTTAAGCACCAACAGACCCACCTTTCCCTCCGCAGCGTATGTAATTTCAGCTTACCCAATTGCAGCGGCACTCCTGGGCTTGGGAGCGCTTTCAAAGGAATCATCGGGCTCGCGGAAATAAAGCTCCAGTGAGTAACTGCCCAGGTAACAGGGACACATTCCAGAGCCCTGCGCAGTCACCAGGCTTCTGGCCAAGCCTGCTCAATCACCTGTGCAAAACCCGAACTGGGGAGAGCCTTGCAACAGGTTAGAACCGTCCCGACAAAGGGGTTTGCACCGCACCAAAGGAGCTGCCTTGCAAGCCACCCCAGGACAAAAATCATTAGGAGGCCCCTCTGTTTTCAGAGCACTGCCTGTTCTCAGTGGCACAACGCAAACAACAGCTCTTGCTATGGCTCTTGCAATGAACTAGGTAGGTTTTCAAGAGAGTTTTGCCCTGCTGAAATTCCTGAGTGCTACGGCCAGGTTACGGCAGCAGCTGTTAGAGGCTATGTTCTCACCTGATCCAAGCTGGCTCGGGCCGACTAACACCACCTGGGCACCTAATGTCAGCTGCAGGGAAACCTAAAATATTCTTTGCAAAGGAAAAGCGATTTTCTGCAAAAAATCTGCAAAATCTTCCGATTACGGAGCTGCTGATACCTTCAGGTTTAAACACAGTTATACTCCCAACAGATGCATTTATGATCTTCTTGAGCCTTGCCAGGGAACATATGAAGCTCTGTTCAAAAGTTTTGATTTTCTGTGCAGCGCTGAGTAAAACCTAGCCAGCTACAGCTTAGTTATGAGCACCAAGATGACTTTTCCATCACTTCATGGATTATCATTTTCATGCGAGAGCACAGTATCATGTTTGTAACCCCATTTGAAGACCAGCGGGGGCAACAGACGGGTCCGATTTTCAAGAATATACAACTTAAAACAGAGAGCAAATATTTAATACCTTAAGGTACCTTACAGACACAAAGTTTTAAGTGTAGTAATTAGTGCTGCTCAGCTCCAGGTTTTAGCTCTTTACTCCATATTCTCCAGCTTTCCTAAAGGAAGCCCCTAGAGCTAAGCACACCGGTCCTTGCCTTTGCTTGCCTGTTAACTACTGAACATGGATTAACCGTTCACAGCTACCGCTCCCGAACAACTTATTTCAGCTCAACAAAACCAGGCAACCGATTGGAAAGCCCTCCCTTAAATGCCTACATATCAAAATAGCTTAATAGTCTTTAAATAGCACCAGGCGAGCTAAAAAGAAAAGGAGAGGGGGAAACAAGAAAGAAAAATATTTGCCTCTGTACAGCAATCTCTAAAATAAGTGCGTCTGAGGAAAACTTTGGCACATGCTTTTAAATGTCACAAGCTTCCCCCTTCTGAGACCTGAATAACTCAATGGGAGCAAAGTTCCTTGGAAGTTATTATGAGAAGCGGGTTTCGTATGTGCTTAATACTGATAAGGATTAACGAAATAATAATAATAATTATAACAGAAGGTTTTGTATTTCTACACTCCATTCAACGCCTCAGGCCTTTGCCTGGCACAATCTTCGGGCACAATCTTCTACTAAGATGAAAAAAGAACACTTTTATTTTCTGTGCTCCGTAAAGCCGTGAGCTAACAGGTAAAGTCACTACAGAAACGGGGAAGATGAGATGTGAACAGCTGAGCCTCGACTGCACATCCCCAAAAAGGCACCTCCTGCCTCAAAGCCCGATTTGACGGTAAACGGGCCAAACTCCCATAAGAAACGCGGAGCGATTTTGCTGCGGCAGAGCCGCGGGCCCCCGTGAACCAGGGGACACGGGAGCAGCGGCCTCCGCGCGCCGGTGCGAGCCGCGACCTCCCGGCGCCCCGCGGGGTAAACGGGCGCCCTGCAACAGCCGTAGCTCCTCCCGCCTCCAGATTTACAGCCCGCGGCGCCAGCCCGCGCGGCCGCGCTGCCCTCCGTGTGGGGGCGTGAGCGGGAACGGCGGCGCCAGCCGGAGAGGCCGCG
>VWPW01010648.1:43834-139123 GCA_013389825.1 Crypturellus undulatus
CCTTCCCCCGCGGCCGCCGCGCAGGGCTTCCCGCGTCGGTGTGCGCGGCGCTGCGGGCACCGCGCGCTCGGCTGCGGCGCCGCTTCGGGGCCCTCACTCGGCGCCCTCCTTCCCCAGTGCTCCCCTCAGCTCCTGGCCTTCATCCCCGCGGCCAACGGGAGCGCGAGGAGGCCCAGCGTGGCGGCGGTGGCCGTGGACACCCAGCACCCGCTCACCCTGCGGCTCGACGGCTTCCCCGAAAACAGAGAGCTCTGCAAGTACGTGGCTCGGCGCTGGGTGACACGAGGGTAGCTGCAGCCTCTCTACTGATTTATTTATTTACAAGCATGCTCCTCGCCCCTTCCCCACGCTGCTGCAGTCGTGGGTTTCATTATATTCGCGCTGAAAGCGGGCGGGCAGCACGTGTGGAAGGTAACCTCAGAACAACGGGGACCGGTAGCTCCTTGCCGCGTCTCCGATTGCCTTTCCTATAAGCATTCAGCCTCTGGAGTCCCCAAATGCTCCTGTGGTACCCTCGGGGACAGCTCGGCAAGTTGCCTTTCCTTTATCCTTTGCAGGATTCACTATCACTTTGGAGAATCTGGCAATTACTCCCTCGAGGTGAAGATCCTAAGCAGAAGCACCCAAACGGTTTCCTGTGACCTGAGCATCAATGAGGACCCCATCAACAGCTACCTCCGTATGTAAAGCTCTGCTTTCCTCTTTTGGTCCACAATTTGCGTGTCTCACTGCAAAACTGACTCTGCAAAAGCTCTCTGTGCTGTGCTGCACTGCCCGTGTTTGCGGCCTGCTTCGCTTCTCTCCCAGCTTCTTGCCTCCTCACAGTTCACACCTCTGCTCTGAGGCTCTGACCAGGTTCAGGACTCTCCCATGAGACACAGCTTCCTTAGAGCAGGGATCAGTGGAGAAAAACCAGTGGATATATGCCTGGAGGAAGGCCTTTTAGTAGCTAAAAGGTCTTGCTGCTCTACATGCCTATGTACATGCACAGGGCCCTCTCTCTCCTTCCCTCCGCCTTGCTTCTCCTCCTGTTTTCCTTCATCTCTGGGGCTGTGGGGATGCGTTGTGCGGAGGAGGTGGCATGATGAGCAGGGGGTTGGGTTGGTCGCTGTGTTCATATCCCACGCGGCCAGCCCCAGGCCCCTGAGTGACTTTAAACCAGATATAGAGATGTCTTCTTCTCTCTGTCACGTAGCTATTCTCTTTGCTTTCCTGGTTTACACGGGGATCCTTGCTGCTGTCATTGCTGGACGCCTTCTTATGAAGTAAGTGATAAGAGCTGTGACACCCGCGGTGAGCATGCGGGAAACAACAGGTTGACCATGAGGCAGCAGGGTGCCCTCGTGGCCAAGAAGGCCAATGGGGTCCTGGGGTGCATTAAGAGGAGCATCTCCAGCAGGTCGAGGGAGGGGATCCTGCCCCTCTGCTCAGCCCTGGTGAGGCCACATCTGGAGAACTGTGTCCAGTTCTGGGCCCCACAGTACAAGAGGGATGTGGAGCTGCTGGAGAGAGTCCAGCGCAGGGCCACGAGGATGATCAGGGGCCTGGAACATCTGTCCTATGAGGAGAGGCTGAGGGAGCTGGGCTTGTTCAGCCTGGAGAAGAGAAGGCTGAGAGGGGACTTGATCAGTGTCTATAAGTACCTCAAAGGAGGCAGTGAGGAGGAGGGGGCTGGCCTCTTTTCAGTGATGGTCACTGACAGAACTAGAGGCAATGGCCAGAAAATAAAGCATCAAAAGTTGCACAGAAGCTTAAGGAAAAATTTCTTAACAATGAGGGTGACAGAGCCCTGGACCAGGCTGCCCAGAGAGGTTGTGGAGTCTCCTTCTCTGGAGATCTTCAAGACCCGCTTGGATGCAGCCCTGTGCCACGTGCTCTAGGTGGCCCTGCATGTGCAGGAGGGCTGGACTACATGACCCAGAGGTCCCTTCCAACCTGAGGCATTCTGTGATTCTCTGAAAGGGGATGGCTGGTCTGGAATCACTTTCATACTGTGGTAGTAAAATAAAAACAGTCTCTGTTGAGGGGTATTTTACAGCCACGTAAGCCATTGCATAGAGCATTTATTGAGCCTTCCATCCTGCATGCTGAGCGAGGTGAGTTGTCCCTGCCTAGAAACAAGCCGAGAATAACACTCCTAAGCTTGAACTCGCAATATGACAGAACTGGGCTGAACGGAGGTTGCAGGTACTGTGTCACGTATGTGACTTCAGAAAACACAAATAGGTCTGTCTCAGCTTTTGATTTACACTGCTAAATAGCTGATATGAAGATGAAATTGGCTATAAGTTTTTTTAGTTTGTTTGTTTTTAACTGTCACTAATTTTCAGAATCGATCCTGTCAGGAGTTGGGTTTGCAAGAAACTGAACCCTAGAGAAACAGAACAACTCATTAATTCCGTGAGTGACCCCAGTATCTTCAATTTGCCGTCTGTAACATTTCCACCTCGTACTGAGTGACACTACCCTGGCATTTGGGGGCTCGTTAATTGCTGTCTTGCTCCCTTTGGCAAATGTTTACTGAAGTCAGACAGGCATGATGTTGTCAGGGGAGAATGCTAGACTGGGTCTCCATGCAAGTTTAATGGATTCTCAGCAGGGCTCTTGCATGCCCCGAACATCCAGCTTTCTGCTCTGTTTACTTCCATAGAGGGAAACACCTCACTGAAAATATTGCCCCCTTCTGATACAAGCAGCGTAGGGGAAGGGAGGTAACGCTTCTTTTGCGTCTGCTTGAAGCACGATAGGAATTTTACTGGGATCTACACCTGGGTCAAGATTTCCCTTGCAGCCTTATTGCTGGCATTTCTATATGCTGTGTTTTGTACTGGAATAGAGCAAGGTCGTCACCAGCAAGGTCGTCACCACCCAGGCTTCACATTTAGGAGGTCAGAACGTGACTGGATTCAGAAGTGCTGGGAACAGAGCTCCCCAGTGATATCTGCAGCTATTTTACAGCAGTGTCTGTTTCTCATGCTGTCACTGGAGCTGATTGGGATGATTTAGGGAACTAGACGAGGAAGAAGGCACTCCTGTTCTTGAAAGCAGTTTCCTCCTTTTTCATGCTGCTTTTTGATGAGACTTACCCTTTTTTTTTGAGAGTCTGGATCTGCTCAGCTGATTTTGACTGAACCCAGCTCTCCTGAGCATAGGTTTACAGAATTGGCTCACAGAGATAAGTTCATTCCCCCCTGTCAAAGGTAGGGTATGAAACATCCTCATTTCTCCATTAATTGCAACATGATGGATCCATAAAGGGCTGAGAAATAGCAAATGGGGAAGCAAAAGGTGGGGAGAGCAGATGCAAATACTCAAAAGCCTGCAGGCCTCAGTTTGTTGACTTCTGTTTCCTGAGCAGTTGTTGCAACTTGTGACTTCCCCGTGGCGTGTCTGCTTTGTTCCCTAAGGAGCTGGACTCGCCAGGCAGAGCAGACTCCCTCGGCAGCGACCTCTCCTCGCAGCCCTTGTGGAGCAGCGTCCCGCGGCAGCGGCTGCGCTCCCTGGACACCTTCCGAGGGTGAGCAGAGACTTTCTTCCCGAGCTGCATTGCCGCAGAGAACCAGATTTTGCACACACGGTTTGACAGTGTGCAGGTGTATGCAGAGGACTGGCAGTTCAAGAGGGTGTGTAACTATAGGAAGATAAAGAGTTTTTTAATTCCTGGATTTTCTGAAGCACTTTGGAGTTGAGCTCATTGGAGGAAACATTAAGGTTGAGTTGCAGTGGAGGGTGGGAAGGAACAACCTCCACTCAGTGTGAACGCGCTGTGTGAAGGAGCTGACTTTGGTTCACCACTACCTGTGACCTTTGAAGTACTGCCTTCCAGTATAGCAAAGCTGGAAGCTTCATACATAATTTTGCTTTAAAAATAAACCAGATCTGCAGTTAGAAATGTTTTAGCAGGGTAGCCATGAACTCTGCACTCATACATATGTGCTTCACTGATACGCAGTGCTTTCTGTATGTGTTTGTTGTTGTCTTTCTAGGCTCTGTCTTACAATTATGGTGTTTGTTAACTATGGAGGAGGAAAATACTGGTTCTTCAAGCACGAGAGTTGGAATGGTAAAGTACAGCCGAGTCAGTTATTCAGTAGCAATATCTAGATAGTCCTTCTTGTCACACAGTCACAGGAGGGTTTCACATCGCAAACTAGGTATAACCTTCTAGTTTGTGACCTATTTTCATATCTGTAACCTTCCTGTGTTGCATGGTCACTGTAGCAGGGTGTAGTGCCAGAGCCAAACCATGTTGCTCAATGCCACGCAAACATAACAGCCTTGGACAGCAAGGATCCCAGTCCAGGAAGACCCTGCTGAGACACAGTTGTCAGTTCTGGCAGCTGGAAAAGCAGTGAAGCAAGAGGATTAGTTGTTTTAAAGTTTGGCTTATGATATATTTTAGATCTAGGGCTATCAGATATCCACAAGCAGCCTGCAATTCCTCTGGGAACTCGGCAACAATATTGTTAATGTTAAGGGGAGTTATGAGGCAATTAACTTGTTCTTTTGTATTTCTTTGTAGGATTAACAGTGGCAGATCTGGTTTTTCCATGGTAGGTCTTCCTGAAGGACAGTTCTTGGGCTCTCGAGTGATGGTTGTACTAAGGGTTACAAGTGGAACACTGCATGCACCTCACAGCTATGGGGAAGTGATTTGGAGGAGGGAGTTTGGGTTAAACATGCTCCACGATGCATGTTTGTCTGGGAATTCCTAGCAATCAGAGGAAGCAAGTTGTTTCATTTCTCCCAGGGCACCTCAATTTCTGTTGAGCCAATTTAGGATACTCTGTTACACAGCATTTTTGTTTGCCATCCTGCACGTGTGCAATGAGATGTGAGACGGGAGAGCAGCCAGCTCCATTTCCAAACTGCCTTCTCCTCTAGGTTTGTGTTTATTATGGGGACATCAGTATCATTGTCTCTGAGCTCCATGTTGAGATGGGGAAGTTCCAAGAAGAAGGTGCTCTTGAAGATCCTCTGGAGGAGTTTTCTGCTAATCCTGCTGGGAATCGTAGTTGTGAATCCCAATTACTGCCTTGGACCATGTGAGTGGTCTCCTTCTCCACTTGTTCCCTTTTTTGGGTTTCTCTGGTGGTTGCTCCTGCCAGCCGTGCTGGCTTCACAAGAGCAGGTAGTGTTGGCGTTGCCGTACGGATCATTTGGAAGGGCGCAGGCTGAGGGTATCCTGCTGGGTGCTTGTAACGCTGAGCTGCTCAGTTCTGCACCGCTGAACTTCCTACAGATGCAGCAGGTTTGAATGTCAGAGGCAGCTATGGCCAACACGAGGCCAGTTTGCATCTCTCATAGGTTTTAATGTTGAACCGAAGCAGTACATATAAAAGACATCCCATCCATATGAGACTGTCTTTCTGTCTGACCACTGTGTCAGCTGCTGTATCCCAAGGTGATGATTTATGGAAAGTTGGGTGGCAGAGCAGGGGGTAGAAGCAGGAACGTAGGTCTCAGCTCCCTCTGAAGACGTGGAGCTTTCATATTTATTGAGGTGCTCCTCTTTCTTACACTGTGTATATTTTCCAGTGTCCTGGGATAATCTGCGCATTCCGGGGGTGCTGCAGAGGCTGGGATTCACGTACCTTGTGGTTGCTGCTCTCCAGCTCCCATTTACAGGAATTGTGTCTGAGAATGTGCCGGTGAGTCCTGTGGGGAGATGGCAGCTGATCCGCGCACTTGTGCTGCTCTTGGGCTCACAGAACACGTGAGAAACAGAGAGAAAACACAGGCCATGTTCCTTGCCATGCCGTGTGGTGTGACCTCGCGTCTGCTAACAGGCCGGGGTAATTTTGTGTCCCTGCCAAGGGAACCCAGGGATGGGCTAAGTCCAGGGACAAGGCTCTGCCAAGTCCTGTGGCCTCTGTTATATCCGGTTAAATTTGGCCATAGCTTTTCACAGCAGGGGAAAGCAATACTGCTTTTTGGCCTTTCTGGATCTGTTCTCCCAAAAGGCTTTTGTCCTACTCATGAATCAAAATTCCTCTTGACATTTTCCAAGATCAGAAAACATGAAGGGCTTTTGTTTGTTTTCTCCCTAAGTAACTGAGTGTCTGGAAATGATTTCTTAAGATGAAGGATCCAGTGCAGAAGCCAACGGTGCGATGCCAACAGCCCCCTCCTGTATCGGGGGAAGCTGTCAGGAAATACAGGATGTCCCCCAGGACATCGTCTTTACTTGCCACCTCCTCCTTCTGTCTCATGCAGGAGATGCCGCCTCCGGCTCTGCAGGATATTCTCCCCTATTGGCCACAGTGGATTTTCATTTTGACTTTAGAAGTAATTTGGCTCTCCCTGACCTTTCTGTTACCCGTGCCGGATTGCCCCAGGTAAGACGTTGTGCTCACAGTGCTTTCTATGGGGCATCAGTTTGTTTTTCTTACTGAGCAGAAAACACGTTTCAGCATCTGTAGCTCTTAGTGCTAGGGAATGACTCCAGCACAGTCAAGGGAAGCATTTAGCCCATGGAAAACCATTTCTTTACAAAATAGCCAGGGTTAGACAGGTGAGATCCTTTCTAGCTAAAGAGGAGGTTTAAAATCTCCCTGAGCTGTGTTTCCAATATATGTTTATCTGCATATCATACCAGCGTCGGTCTTGGCTCCCATATGGGTGAGCACCTGCAGAGCAGGCAGAGCAGGGACCAAAGCAGAGTGTCACTTTGGGCTGCTGGTGTTGCTTGTCCCCTCATTATCCAGCATTATCGGAACAGGGAGTTCACTGGCCGCGTGTCATGTAGGCCCACAGGCCAGGAAACGCGTCTAGCATCTTCGGGCCAGTGGGCCACCTACTCTTCAGGTGGGGCACTGCAATCCTACCATAACCTGTTTGTTTATGTCCTAGGGGCTACCTTGGTCCTGGGGGCATTGGCGATTTTGGGAAGTATCCTAACTGCACTGGAGGGGCAGCCGGTTACATCGATCGGTTGCTTCTTGGAGAAAAACACATCTATCAACATCCTTCATCAAGTGTAAGTGGCTTTTGGGTTGCAGTACGGAGCTGCAGGGTGGCACTGCATGTGGATGTCAGCAGGGAAGGGCTCGTGGGGATGGAGGAGAAAGGAGCCTTCCTTGCAGGTACTGTAGTAACTGTTCTCTCTCTAAGGTGCTTTACCAAACAAAGGTGCCGTATGACCCTGAAGGCATTCTGGGAACCATAAACTCTGCTGTGATGGCATTTCTGGGACTGCAGGTACCTCTTTTCTTCCTCTTGGCTGTGCGTTGCAGTGAGGAGATTTGAATGGGCCTTTATGCAGTCCCTACCAAGCGACAGGAGATGGAGCTTCAGTGGCTTTATGTGAAAAGTAACAAAGTCGTTTGTCCTCTCCCTATGAATGTAGGAGCAAAGGGAGACTAGATATTCTTCTCTTGCTAAGTGAGCTGCATTTTCATGTTTTTTTTTTTTTTCCCCATTTTGAATCTTCCAGCTGCTTAGTTAATTCATACAAACCCTACTGGTATTCCCTACCCTAATGCAAGTAGCCATGCTATGTAAGTGAAGTTACATTTTGGGGCACCAATTGATGTTTATGTTATTTTTATATCAGGCAGGAAAAATTATCTTGCTGTACAAAGACCAGCACAAGCAAATTATGAGTCGATTCTTAATATGGAGCATAGTAATGGTAAGGCAGATACTTACTTTGCTTTATGTAGTTTGATTAGACAACTCTTTTAACGGGCATGTTTTCTTTTAAAGCAACACAAACTTTCTATTTCCAAAATGTGGCCCTGTGGTTACATAAACTTTAACAATGTATTATTTCAGGGAATTATTTCTGCTGCCCTGACAAAATGTTCTAAAGATGAAGGCTTTATTCCCATAAATAAGAATTTATGGTAAGTAAAAAAATACAGTTTTTAGTATGAATTTTATTAAGTACTATTTTATGGGGTTTTTTTTTTTCCTATATGTATGTATATGTATGTCACACTGCTCTAAATAACCTTTTAAATTTCTACTCAAAACCTGCACAGGTCAATATCGTATGTGACAACCATGAGCTGCTTTGCCTTCATCCTCCTACTGCTGATTTATTACCTGGTAGATGTTAAGAGACTGTGGTCAGGTGCTCCATTTTTCTACCCAGGTCAGTAAAATCAAAACAGAAAACCTTCTACTTCCCATTCGTTCCGGACTGATACTATCCTATTATGTTTTCTGTACTTCTCTTGACTTTAAGAGGTAGGATTTAGAACAAGTTGCCCTGAAGGGAATGGGAAGATGGCTCTGAGGGTGATAATGGCATCTTTCCTACCAGAAATCATGGAGCTTTGAAGGGCAAGGAGCCTTTGTAACTGCAGTAGATCTGGCCAAATAGGAGTCAGTTGTTTTGAAGGCAGATTATTTAACTGGGATAGGTCTTGTCAATAAAACTGTACCACTTTGGTTGTATTTTGAATTTAACATCTTTGTTATCCGTATTTCTTTTTTTTATAAATGTTTGGAGGGGGAAATAAACTCTCAGACTATATAGAGAAGTAGCATGCATAGCATCTTTGGGCCAAAGAAGATTAATAATCAAAACTTAGCAGGATCTGAAGCCAGGACAGAAGTAGGGTGCTGGCGAAGTGATGAGCTGTGTTTAGCTGTGGTTGTGTCAGTGTCACTGCATTTCCTGAACTTGCTTACTGCGAAGCAAGCTTAGACCTGCTCTTTCTCATGGCATCACCTGTGCTTACCCTCAGGAATGAACTCAATCCTGGTCTACATTGGACATGAAATATTTGAAAACTATTTCCCTTTCAAGTGGAAGATGCAAGACAGTCAATCGCATGCAGAGCACCTCATTCAAAACCTTACTGCAACAACTCTTTGGGTCCTAATATCCTATGTACTCTACAGGAAAAGGATATTCTGGAAAATCTGATGGAGTGGGCAAAGATTCTGATGGAGAAAGCACGTAAGATGGACTAGCCTGATTTTTTTGGCACTTCTGCTAAGCTGTATTACTAAAAAGGGATCCTAATTCAAATTCAGTCCCATGGAAGCTGCCTTCACAAGTTTCAGGGGACCTAAGGGACTGTAATTTCCTGTTTTAGCAAAAAGTTGCTAACCTGCTGCAGTTGTTCAGTCTGTTTCTTGCATTTTGTATATATTTTACTGATCTCTCTTTTGTATCGATAAACTGAATATAATGCAACAGTTGGGCAGTGAATAGGGCCTGACAATGCTCACAAAGGGAACTACAAGGGTTTTGGAGTGGTGATTGCACATGATGAGCCAGAGCAGGCTTTAGTAGCAGTTGTTACAGCTGATGAGGCTCCAACTCATGCAGTCTGGGGGTGCCACTCTCACTCCTGACACATGTTTCACATTGCTGTCTTTCTGACTTGGGAGCACTGGCTGCATCCTGGCCCTGCACTTGCCCACAGGGGTGCAGTAGCTGTCTGGGAAAGCTTGCGGGTTGCCCGCACCGAGTTCTTCCAAGAGAAACAGTCCCGCTGGTATTTCTTTGGTGTGCTGGCACCAGGTCTCAGATCGAAGCTCTGGCTTTAGGGTCCCGCTGAAACCTCTTGGGGGAGGTTTCCCCCCAAATGGGTTATTAATGGCCATGTAACTGCTACCCTGCTGGGTGTAGCAGCTGCTGTGTGAATGTTGTAGGCCTTTGTGTTGCACAGGTCCAGCACATAGGAGGTCTTAGTTCCTAAAGAGTGCAGAAAAGCCAGTTCCTGAGGATGTTGACAGAAGTGCTTTGATATCACCGAAGTTCAAAGCAGTCTCTATAAATCTTTATAAAGAAGCGCCCCAAATCTAGAATCCAGCAATATGAAGATGGTTAGAGGAAGTTAATGGGAAGAATTCAGCCACAGAGAGGTAACAGGCTAAATTCAACATGAGGGGAAAAAAAAAAAAAGGGAAAAAAGATAGTTCCCAGAAATTATTCATGCTGTGATTTGAAAAGTAATGAAAAGCCTGAAAGACTCTCTCTTCTTTGCATTATAAAGATTAAAAACAAAAATATATTAAGAAACACCTGTGCAGCTACTTTAGTATAGTGCCATGGGTAAAAATAAAAAGGGGGCCAATACTGAAGATTTCTTAAGGAAAGTTTTATTTATAAAGTTCAATCTACCCCCATTAGAAAAATGTGTAGTGAGCAAACAGCAAGGAGGATTTGTGTACTGCAGAACTTGCAATAGGGAGCTGGTGACAAGTGGCTGTCTGCAGTGGTGGATTCAAGAGCCTTCCCCCTTGTCCCGAAGTGAAAGTGCCTCGAGGTCCAGCCCCTTCACGCCAGGGTCTGAAGCAGCAGTATTTTCTCGTTAATGCAGAAGCGGTGTAAAACCACCATGAGGTTTTCCCCACAGCGGGCAACCTGCCGCTCCATGGCCAGCCGGAAATCTTCTTTCACTCCTTTCGTTATGCCCCGGGTAACTGTATGATGCCTTAAGTCATGAAGGAAAAGGAGAGACAAGATGAAACGAAGGTCGATTGGTGCCTTACTGTATTTTGAAAGGTACTACATGCCATTTACCATGTATCTATGGTCCATACCTGAATTTTGGTTAGGAGAACCAAAGCACATGCTATGCTATTTTTTAAAACCGTACAACACTTAGAATTTCCAGAAACACCTATGCTCTCAAGTCTCTGATTATAGCAGCTGTTGGAGGGGAAAAGAAAGTAGTGCCGCTCTAGCTAACAGGAGCATCTCCTTCCTAAACCCTCGGAAGCGCCGCAGATGTTGCCCTGGTCAAGGCCATTCTTTAAAAAAACTCCTTTGTCCCCAAATGCTGGTCTGCAGCACTCCAGACCTTCTGTGTCGCCCTTAGAACAATGTTTGGCAATGCCAAAACACGAAGCTTTACTCACACTGGTCCAGAATTGCATATAGGAAGACCAAGACTTTGTATCATCTGCCTGCAAGGCCTATTTAGGTATCTCAGGCAAAAGGACATGCTCTGAAATGAATATCCTAGCATATCCAATGAATATTCCTAGAATAGAGGGAAAAGTAAAAAAGCTAAGGTCAAGACAAGTCCTGAGCCAAGGCTACCAAGGGAAGAGCCAGACTGGACCCAGCAAGCACAGAGAAAGTGAGCAAATAAAAATAGAGCAGAGAAACCTTTGCCAATGCAGAGATGCAAGAACCAAAAAGGGTGAAGTGCAGAAACTGCCCTTCCCCAAAATACCCCCCAGCTTTGCTTGCATCAGCTCATGCAGCATTTGAGGGGTCGGAGTTTAGGGGGAAGCCCTGCAGCTACTGAGAAACCAGCAGCACTTTCCAAGTTGCCCGGCAGGTAACAGTTAAGACAACAGAAAATGCAATGCAGAACAATTTCTGTGAACGAAAAGCTACAAATAGCTGCAGAAATTTGTCACCTAGAAAGAAAAGGGTTATTCCCTCATACTTGAGACCTTTTGCTCATATGTGATTGGACATGGCTATCATTTGATTGTAATTTCTACATTTTGTTTCAATTCAACAGCGATTATTAAATTGAGAGAACACGGATACTGGGGACTTATGAAAAAAATAAAAAAGAAATGTTATAATAGTACAACATGGTTTGCCAGGCAATGTAGGCACAAATGGAAAAAAAAAAAAAGAAAAAACAAAAAGATTGAGTAACGAAGAGCTGAAAATCATGGGCAGTAAAACATGTTGACAAAACACAGCACACTATGAGTGGGGTTTTTCCACTTGGTACCTGTCAGCAGTCTGTATGCTGGGCTGTAGCACAGGCATGAATTCCTGCTGCAGTAACCCCAGGGGAGGGCTAGAAGTCCTTCAAAAAACAGCAAATAGCAGCATTCAAACACCCACACGCCAACTTCCCCTCTGGTGCAAACCAGATCTCCAGCGTCAGGGACAAGATCTTGGAAGAAGCCCTGCAGCAACGGGACCACTGAGCAGCTGAAGTCAGGCGTGTAACACTATTTGTCTCAGATCACCTAAGTATCTTCTCATGAGGTGTTTCCCCACGCTGAAACCACACACAAACAAGGTGTTGGACACTGCTCTGAGCAGCTTCCTTCTGGCAAGAGGAATATTCCAGGAATATTCATCTGTGACCAAGGCTGCTCCAGCACCAGAAACCTGGTCTCAGCTGAAAGGCAGCTTGGCTTCCCTCCGTGAAGTTCCATCCCCATCTCTGCGTTTCATCCGTGGCCCTGCATGCAAATGTCACACTCCTAGCCTAAAGCAAATCCCCCACAACAGAGACTTTTGTTGCTCAGAGAGCAGATCCAGTTTCCTAATTAGACTCTAAGATAAATCCTCCCACCTAGTGGAGGGTTTGACTTCTGAGAGGACATCCTTTGCTCACACAAATGCTAACAAGGAGTCAAGAAGCAAGACTCACTAAGATGCAGCGCTAACATCAGGTTTAACATGGGTGTTTCGGTTAGTATCTTTGATTTATTAATACTGATGGAGATCTACACTAAAATATATCTATCACATTAAAGAAGGAACCATATGGCAGTACTGGAACACATCTAGACACAACTGGCCTGAAATAAAATATTCACCAGAAAGAAAAAAAATCAATTAAATGAGATAATCTTTCAAGATTTCCTGGCATGAGTGAGCTCAGTATTTCCAAAGCGGAGGAAGGGGGACAGAACATTTCAAAAAGTTTCAACAAGATGTCAGTGGTGCTAGGGTGTTGCAGGATTACCAAAGAGATTCTGCACAACTATGGTCACAGCTAAAAACACCCAAATGCACAGTCAGAATAGGAACAACCTTTTTAAGATTTTTTTTTTCCAGTTCAAATCAAAGGAGATTTTCCTCACCTGTCGACAGGGGTGAGAAAGAAGCATGGGCAGAGAGAAAACTCATCCGTTCCTCATATCAAGTTTACCCAGCATAAACAATAAATAAAACAAAACCCGTGGACACCCATGGACTTTCAAAGCCCCACAAAGGAAACCACACAAAACATATATAAATTTTAGAGGACCTCAGGATTAGTCTGCAGGCCATCCAGATCTTACTTCAGCTTTTGAAATACATACTGGAGTTTGCTTTCCCAGATCCAGGAAAAGGTATATAGCGTGTATACATATATATTTATTTATATAGGTCTACGGGTTTATGTATATAGTATATGGGGGTCCTGCAAATTTTAAGATGCTGAATAGAGGAGAGAGAAAAAAAAAAAAAAAAAANACACTGATAGGAGAACATGGAATTTGCAGGTAAGCCATGAAACTAAAAGGTGTCTTCCTACACTTGCAACATGTTTCCTATCAGTTGAGATGGAGGGGTGCTACATCACAACACAAACTTATTCAGAGAAAAGATCAAGCAAAGGAGCCATTGTTCTGTTTTTGGGCTGCTCGGGCAAAATCCCATGAGTCTTCACAGAAGATCACTGAGTTTTCACTGGAGATCATCTAGTCCAACCCCTGCACAAGCAGGGTTACGTAGAGCACGTGGCACAAGGTCGTGCCCACGCAGGTTTTGAAGACCTCCAGAGAAGGAGGTTTCACAACCTCTCTGGGCAGCCTGTTCCAGGGCTCTGTCACCCTCACAGGAAAGTTGTTCTTCCTCAAATTCAGGCAGAACTTCCTGTACTTCAGTTGTGCCCATTGCTCCTTGTCCTGCTTCTTGTCCACACTTTTTCCAAAAGCCTAGCCCAGGGAGAGGAATGAGCTAACCAGGGCTGCCGAGGTTAACACCGTAGGTCATCTCCGATCCTCACACCCGGCCCAGCTGAATAAATATCTGGGGTGCCAGGAGAGTAGATGTCATCTAGTACTGAACTGCACCCTGAACCCCACTCCAATCAGCTCTCTGATGAAGTGGCTTCTATCATGTAAGGGCAATGCAAGCAGCCCTGTGGGCTTAATAGAAACCAGAAAAAAAAAAAAAAAAAAAAAAAAAANCAGATCTCCCCAAATACTGCCATTATTCAGGAGGCCTGACTGAAAGTAGGTCCAAGAGCGATTTCTCTTGCAGTGTTGCTCACCACCTAGTGCCCAGCTGGCAGAGTCAAAACACTAAGCAACAGCTGCCACAGAAATCAAAATAAAAATCAAAATAAAAAGATGTGACATCCTGAAATAGCACTAAAACATTACAGCTACCCTGAGACATTGCCAGCCTTGATCTTCAGTGCTAGGTTTTCTAACTGGCTGATGCCTTTTCTTATGTTTTGTAAACCAGGAGGGAACCTTGCAAAAGAAAGCACTGGTCTTGACATCATTACATACTCTTCACGCTGACAAAGTTTATTATTTAACTTCAGGAAATCTATTTAGGAATCCGAATTTGGACCCAGCTACCTATTCTTAGGCTCCCCTTTTAGAAAACTTTAGCCTACTTCTAGTGAGAAAAAGAAATCATCAGAATGCACTGACCTTAACTGGGTCAGTTTGACAAATTTTTGCAGTCCTCATCTTAGAAAACACCAACGGTGTCTAACAAACAACCATAATATTCCAAAATATGCTGCCTCCAAAATCCTTCAGCTGTTACTTGTTCAGTCTTGACTCAAAGCTAAGCACACCTAGGAATTTAATCCAAATTATTACTTTCCTCCAGCATCTTGTAATAAGCTATGCAGAATAAGCTTATTCAGTACATAGCAAGAGATGATCTGCTGGTTCCAGGCAATGACGTGATTAGGGCTTTCTTGGGGTGTGATTTGTGCTTTATATGTAATTTTTTCCTCATTCAATGCTCTTTCATAACTTGGTTTACAACAAATAGCATTTTCCATTCAGCATTATTATTCAGAAAAAATATTAAAAACACCTTGCACTCAAGCCTCATTATTTAAAGAATTGCTACAGAGTGGTAGAAAGAGCAATACTGTAATCACGGTAATGTGAATCACTGCAAAACAAATACAACATTTATAAACAAAGCTCTGTAAAATTAGAGGAGTTTCATTTTGAAGAACCCCATAAAAGAGTCTACAGTTCAATGGGAGATGCAGAGAAGAAACTCATGGCCTTGTTCAAACTCCTTAAGTGAACTCCATTAAATATAAACTCCTTAAAGATATGACAAGCCTTTTATCAAGAGGACTAAATAAATATAAAAACAGCACACTTCCCTTTTTTTTAAAAAATAAAATATTAAAATCTTACTTGATCAACATTGCTTGATTTGGCAACAATTCCAGATGAATTTTCCCTCCTTCCTGTGTTCTTAAATAAGCAAATTCCTCCAGCATATCAATATCTGAAGAAAATGTTAAAGATTTCAATAGTGAAAAGTTCATAAACTTTCCTCCTTATCTTTCATATCTGAAGCCACATTGCTGAAACAACAAAGTTACAGCTATTGAAATATCTGGTGGTAAAGATCACAACATGTATTTTTAACTCTCCTCAATTTCAAGAGAAACAGCTTTTCAAGCTGTATGTATGAGATACATCTCAGTCAGCTGCTTTCGATGTGTGCAAATTAAACAGAGGTAAAGCAAGTTCAAGTCATTAAGACCAGCTCTCTCCTAATTAATTCCCTTGGTTATTCTTACTTTTAATTTAGTTGTCACAGCTGGCAGTCAGATGCCTCGCCTCAACCTGCTTCAACTCCCTGAAGCAGGAGGCCCCGCTTCTTTACCATTTTGTTACTCACAGTTAAGGATGGTGTAGCAAAACAACAGTCTTGTAGTGTAACGACTCAATTAAAACTTTTAGACTGCCATCACTACAGCAGCATTAACAGCCTGAGCAATTGCCATTTCCCTGAATGGAAGTGCAATGGCAGAGTATTTAAGGGGGATCAGAACGAGAGGCAGTGGGTATACTTAATAGTCCAGTGCATTGCCACCAATAAGGAGAGGTCTGGAATGCAAATAAAAGCAAAATTTAATTTATAGAGAGAGAATTTATAGCTGCTGCTGAAACCATCTAATAGCTTTCTCAGCACTCCTGCACATACATTTGGATGTGAAGGATGGTCTTCTTTGGAGAAAGGATACTTGTAACATAGTTGAAGAAATTCTCATACTGGAAGTTTCCTTGCTGGCAGATTTTGTTGATGGCTTTCAGGAACAGGTTTTCACCTCTTGGCCATTCATGCTGAAGCAAAACCACTACGTGGCCCAATGCCATATCATCTCTGGTGTCTGTGAAAGCTCGGAGCTTCAGGGAAAACACGGACATGGAGACCATCAGGACAGGCACACTGCTTTCGCCAATATACAGTATTAATCTCACCTACCTCTGGGCAAATATAGAAAAAGTTCTTCAAGACTGTATTTCCTTTGGCCCTAACACTTTGGAAATTGCCATCCAAACTACCAAATTCTTTCCACTGGCTATAGAGAAAGTCTGCATACAGATGAACATATTTTGAAATGAACCCCTCTCTACCCAAAATTGAAAAAAGAGGCATGAAAGAATATGCAGCCTTGACCACAGCTTACCTTGAAACAAGCTAATAACAGATGAAGGCAATAGGGCATGATAGCTCTACTCGTACACGGCCAGAGCTTCAAATCAGACCCTGCAACACAGAAAATGTAAGACAAAGTTCTTTAGGAGTCTCATGATTTTCTAAGTTTTCAAGAAATTAGAACGGAGAGATACAAATCTGCAACTAGTATAAGGTCCAAAGGAAAACTCTGAAGGTAAGTTTCAAGTGATTCAAAGTGTAAAATTTACTTTTTGAAATAAAATGTTTTTCTTCTCCTTTTCTGTGGCAGGACTTTATCACCAATACACTTTAATGAGTACCACGAGGAAAACATTTCACAAAATACAAGAGACCCTTCTTTTTACAGAGATGCCCTTCCCTTTCACAATACCGAAGGAGAGGAATTAAACATCTGGTATAAATGCATGAAAGAAAACAAAGCTGCCACTGGATTTAGGATAGCAACAACTCCATACCTTTCCTGAATTTAGACTTGACTTTAGGTTGCTCCTCTTGGACTTTACATCCTTCTTGTATTGGAAGTAAAATATAGCACATGAGGTCAAGCACTTTTTCGCATGTTTGCTATAAAAGAACAACACAAAGGGACAATAATTCTTGGACTACATTTACACCTCTTAAAATTAAAAAGTATTAAGAATGATTAAAACTTTCAGAGATTGCAAAACAAAAAATACAGTCACAAAATCCTCTGCTGAAACTTAAGTGGAATTACTAATGTCTAGCATAGTTTCACTAGGCAAAAAGAAATAGCTGTGATGGATTCCATTAAACTGTCTCTGGAAGTCCATACAAGCCATTTTAATTGTTAAAAAAAATGTATTTCCATTCTTCCTTTTAATGATGCAAGATCAATAAAACCAAAGCAAAATATATATATATTTCTGAATTAGTTCTTATATTTTTTTCAAAAAGCTCACGTTAAAGATGAAAAAAGAAAATGGGAATGGCATCATGGAATTGCTCTACTTTTTAATGCTAGATCCCAGAGACTGTAGCAGGTCTGAGGGGATATATAAACAAATTTCTAATGAAGCAGCAAGCTGGAGAGGAAGGAAAGAAAATTAGTCCAATATTAGGAGTGTGGCAATAGATCCCATGAGATCCAGCCTTTATTATTATCTCTGTGTGACTTCAGACCACCATACAATCCTGTAACAGTAAAAACAAAGTATTTATGGCAAAGCTAAAGCAAGTTCAGAGGTCAGCCCAGGCAATATTGTTTTGGAGTCTCATATACCATCAGCTGATAGCTGCATTTTTTTCTTTGAAAATGATAGCAGAAATGTGTTTTGTTTTCTATAAATCTTTCTTACCTCTCCCACATGAGACCTACACACATTTTTCCCCTTTATTTTTAAAATGGAAACAGTAAAGTTAAAAGATTCAAATCAAAATTACACATACAGACGATTTAAAGACCAGTAACTATGGAAGATGATAACTAAATCCCCCAGATCACAACTAGCAAGTAGACAGTATACAGGAGATGCTAATGAGAAATGAGCGAGGTGTGGCAGGATCTTTTCCCTGTGAAAGCTGGGAATTTTCTGCAGAGCCCAATTTGGATCTGCCCAATAGCCTGTGGGAGGAAGGCTAATAAGAAAATTCCATAAAAGGCACCAGCAGGAACCACAGCCGACGAAGGACTCTTTTTTTGGAATGTTGTACATACCCTATATTCTCCAAGGGCGAAGTGACACGTCGCTAACTGGATTAGCGCTCTCTGATTTTCTAGTGAGCCTTGTCCTGTAATTTGCTGTGGCGGATGAGAGCCCTGAAGAGCTGCCAAGTGATGTAGACTGCTAATGGCTTTTTTGTACTGTCCCTTTAAAAAGAAGGCATAAAAAGACTGCATCAGGTTCTTCCTATACAAGTATGCAATGCCAAAAGATAAAAATGAAAATTCCCTTATAGAAATCTTTCAAAATAGAGTGTCCAAATAAAAACCTAATAGAAAACACTGCAGTGATGTGGCATGTAGAGAGTGTGGATCAATCCCTTGCAAGGCAGCAAGAAGACAAAAAAAAAAAAAAAAAAAGAAAAGAAAAGAATTCTGTTTGAAAATGGACGTTTATAAAATTGCACATATAACTGAAACAAATAATCATGGTCTTCAAAGTTAATCATTATTTTATTTTAATTTGAAATGGCTTTTCTCAAGGTACCCCAAAAGCAAACATAGAAGAGAACAACCTTTGCTCTGTGGATGGTAGGTGGAATGAGTAGTCAGCCTCATTTCTGATTTTCATGATAATTTTTTAGTTTAACTGAGTCATCTTAAAACTCGCTGTTTGAAAATTGTTGTGATTGCTCTCCAGTAGATGCACTGACTGATAAATAAATTGTGCTTCTAACCCTATGACTGACTGAATTATTTAAAATGCCAACACAGTGGTCTTTTCCATATGCCAAAACTAGCTGTACTCATCATCATCAACAAAACTATTGTTAAGAGGAGTATTTCAATTAGGGTATCTAGGTTGTGATAAGAAGGTATAACTCCATCCCCAAAAGGGTCACACTTTAAAGGATAAAATCAGTAGACATCTACAGCAGACAAAATAGGCTAATCAAGACAACTTTCACTGCAAGAAAGAGTAAGGAAATGGCACCATTTTACTGTGTTTTTTTTTTTTTCCTTTATTTTTACCTGGTAGATGATCATGTCTGTAAGAAAAATTCTTAACCAAAGCCAGGTATCCGTTTTCCAAGACAAACAAATTCTAGTGAACTCTGGTTGTCAGAAAGTGGAGAAGAAAGACAAGAGAAAATGAAGCATTTCAGAACTTTCATTCATGAAAAAAAGGTATCTATAAAAATAAAAATACATTAAAGAATGAAATGTGAAACAGTAGAACAGTAATCACCTACCATTATGAGTGCCACTACTAACCAATTGCTCCTTCAGAAAAAGTTGCTCCCCAAAAAAGTGCAAGTAAACAAAGATGCATGAAGAGTACAGCAAAATCCAGAAGAAAAAAGAAATCTCCCCCAAGAAGTGTAACAAGTAACACTTCCTTTTGAAACTTCTATCAGTGATATTTGGGACCCAATGAATTTTAAGGATTCCCAATGATCAGGATTCAAATTTAACAGTACTAAAATTATTTTTAACTTACAACAATGGAGTGTAAAAGCAACTCTTCCTGCAGTAATCCTTACCTTTGTCAAGCGATTCCAGGGAATACAGCAGCTCCCAGCTCTCTCTTGCCAGTTTAAAGCTCTCTAATACTTCTATAGAGTTTGCAAGATCTGCCTTATTTACTGCAATGTGGCGACTTCGCCCCTTCCCAGAAGGATCCTCATCATCTGAGCTCTGCTTAAGAGTCAGTATAAAACAACAACAACAGAGTTCACTTGTTAATTTACACTTATTTCAAAGGTTTTTTCCTTGCTTCTGAAGTAAAGTAGTTTCATTTAACACATGTAAACAGTTGTGTACTATAGACTAAAAGATCCTAGTGCTACTGCCATTAAGTGACTTTTCTTCAGTTTGTTTGAATGTTAGCACAAATTCAGTGGTCTAGTACGATAAGCAGTATCACAAAAAGAGGCCATTCAATAACACAGGGGTCATAACCAGCAATTCCAGGGCACCTCTAAAACAATGTCTAGTCCATCTGTACCAAAACCACTGTTCTCCAAATTCTAGAAACAGGCCATTCTTGGTAAGAAGGGAATAGTCTGGAGAAGTTACCATTGTTTTCTCTCTTCCTTCTGCAAGTTTCCTCTTTTTGTGTATGTGTTTGTTACGATCAATATCTGTATCACCATAGATGTTGGTCACATCTTCGAGAAGAATGAGCGGGGCTTGGTTTGGGGCATTTTGACCTGGTTTTGAAAAGAAATAAATACAATATTGCTCCAAATAGATCGGGAAGGTTTCATGGCCTACTTCAAGCTGGCTTTGCTTCCTTCAAGTTTAAAATGCTAGAGAATACAATTTGAAATTAAATTATGTCACATAAGCTTAAGCTATGTTGGTGAAGTGATGTGTTTCTTAAAGCAGCCTTTATGGTAAAGAATAGTAAGTATTTATCAGACACCACAGAAGTTTTTCCCTGACACTTTCAGAATATAATTATCCTTTTTTGAAGGAGCCAAAAGATATGTTCCAGCAGTATGTTTTCTCTCATTAAATATTTCTAATATAAAATAAGTTTCACTAGCTATAAAATGGAACTACAATCCTTAATCTCAAATAAAATTATTGTGTTCAATTCTGAGAAAGTCTTTTCTCCCAAAACATTTTCTATTTTAACATGTAATCAAATATCATAGATGTGCAGGGTCCAGACAAACAGAAAATTGAGGGAAAGGGTAAATCCGTTAATCTGTTTTCCCATTTTAAAACCTCTGATAGATAAGTAGTGCAGATGAGTATTTTCATGGGCATTTGTTCTGTTTGTGTTTGCAGAAGGACACAAGACTAAGGCCTAACTCATAACCACTAAGAACTTAATTTGGAATCTTGATATAAGAAGAATCTATTTTGTCTCTTGGTATAAGAGAACCTATACTAAGCTTTTCCCATCTACTCAAAAAGGTTGTGCTAGGAGACTACTACAAAAGAAGTCCATGCCACAAGGAGCAGCCTAACAAGAAATGGTGTTATCTCCATTGACTATGTTCAGACCAGATACTCCTGTTCAAGTGTCCTCTTCCCAAAGGTTACAACACACTGTAAATCACCTCTCCTCCATCACTGGGTATTCCAGTGTCTTCCATCACAACCCGTAGGAACTTAAAATGGAGCGAAGTCAGAATGTAGAACATAGCATCTACGAGAAAAACATGGAAGTGCCACAGCTCTATCAGCAAAATCTAAAGAGCTGCCTACTTAAAACACTGAAGTCGGAAGGAGTCAGTTTCACCTTTACACATACCACTTTAAATGAATACCAGTTAAGCAAATGCTTTGCTTTCTAGACACTTATTCAAAAACCTCCTGTCCTGAACAAAACCAAGCCAAACCAAGCCTTTATTTGGACCCTTGGATAGACCTTTTCTTTCATTAATGAAGGTTATACCACCCAGTCATAGAAAATGATGTTGTGTTTTTCAGCCTAATGCATTATAGAATCTAAGCCTGCAGTTCTTTCAACTGATTCCTAGTACACGGCACTAGAAAAAAAGCATCAAGTGCAAGCACCAAATGAAAGAGCAACTCCTGCCAATCCTGCAGGCAGCCCAAAAGAAGTATGAATTGCCTCATTCATCTCTCAGGTCTCCAACAAGGTAGAATGAATTATGTAAAAGGAATGCATTGAAAACTCTCCCTCAAGAAAGTCTATGCATGTGACCAAAAAAAAAAAAAAAAAAAAAAAGAACAAGCAAAACAGAAAAGGGCTCAGCGCTACTGAATTGAGAAAGAGATTTTATTTTTCTCCCACTGTATTTCCTGCTCCAAATACATAGACTCTCCTCCTTATTTTTACAGAGAGGAAGGGGAAAACCCTAAAGACATAAAGGACATGAAAGGCACCGAATACCACTGGGCTTTAATGCCAACACAGAAATGAGTACAATGTATCTTGAAAATATACGGGACCTAACTCTATAGTTATGGAAGTTTTGTGGACTTCTATTATGGCACAGATTTTATAACTATTTTAGCTCTTTGCTCTGCCTGACATGCCTGGATCCTGTGTGATTGTATCCTGTTTAGTAAGAGCACTACCTGGGCTGAGATTGTTCTTGTTTTTGGGTATCCCTTCTTAGGGCTCCCTCCCTGACACCTCTACTCTTAAGCTCTTATATCCGATATAACTTATATTCTTTCAGTGGTAAAGCAAAAATGTAGCATGGAAAATGTCATCTGCAGGGGACCAAAACTGTAAGAATAATGATACAAATGATGGTGATGGTATCACCTCCATTGGGAGGGTATTACAGAGGTCTCCCATCACCTTCAAAGATGAGTTTCAAGACTAATGAGAAAAGAGTTGTCAGATGCTAATGAAACTGTACGAAGTTTTTTTAAAAAATTGAAGCATTAGAAACTAACCCTGGAAGAGAGACGGCTGGATGTTGCTGACATACTGGAATGCATTTTTAAAGAAGACCAACATCGTGGAATACACTACTTGATTCTTGTATTTAGCATGTGCATCACTATCAAAGTTACTGATGTATCTGCAGAGGTCTTTCATTCTATGCAAAATATCACCAAAACTTCTGAGGAAGAAAGAAAGAATGTAAGTTAATTACCAGTCCATTACAGGGAATACAAAATTGAAGGAAATGATGCATAGTGGATATGAAAACACTGATGTTTTGGCTTGGGAAATCTCTCTGACATTATGTATAATGTCATCATGATAATATCTTTCTTCAGCCCACTTTGTTGATTAAGCCAAATCATCCTCGGGAAGCCATATTTATGCATTTCTCACCTTCTGCCTTTATCCATTTGCCATTCACATCTCATTCCCACCACAGACAATATTTTAAATAGCCTCTCCCAAGGATCTGTAATTTGGGATGATTTCTCTGTGAGACCATCTATCACATATTTCTGAGAGCTACGTTTGCTTGGAGACATAATATCAGTGGAATCTTGTGAACCTAGGAAAATAAGCATGTTTCTCATTTCATGCAGAAATCAAACCAGCAGATTTAATTTCAAAAGGAAAAAAATGTAAATTTAATTTTCTGAGTAACTGCTTATTACTGAAAAGGCTGACAAAGAGCATAGGCATTCCTGCCTTACAATAGCTGGCAAGGCTGAAATAAGGAAATCTGGACATTTTGTCCTAATTTTTAGTACATATATTGTGAGAACCAATTAGTTAAATGATTGCAAGGTATTTTGATATCTAAGATAGAAGAAACATCAAATACTATTATTAATCCTGTTCTCTCAGAGATAATATTCTTCATTTATACTATGTCCTTCAATAATATTGAAATATATTTTTAGAAAAGGCTAATTTACCTTGATACTGGTTTTCAGTCTGCGTAGATCGAGTTACATAATTAATATAAAATTCTGCTGCTTTATTCAGGTATTTATATAGCAAGCTGGCAGGAAGCCGAACGTCAGGGTTGTTGATTATCAGAGGAAGAACATCACAAACTAAAATATAATATAAAAATAAATAAAAGCTTTAGGTTTGGTTGGGTTTTTTTTGGGTTTTTTTTTTTTTTTTGCTATTTGTTATAAGCAACTTTTCAATCAGCAACACAAGCCTCTGCCTAACTATATACCACACAGGACCACAAAGCATTGACAGTCATTTATAGGGTCATCCTGGACTAACATAGTCTAAATGTGGTCTGAATAATGTGGTTCCCTTATCAACATATCCTGAAAACTGTTTACTAAACCATATTTTGTTGCTGAAACATAACTGCAGTTTAAATGTTTTAAAAACAAATTAGAAAGTTTATTTATTGTTCCACAAATCTAATTCTGTCTACCATGGCAGTAAATAATTGTTGTAAATTACTGTAGAATATTAGAAATTTAGCAGATGGAAGTAGAGAAAAAAATGTAATTTACAGTGTAATTGGCAGGAGGAAATCTAATGAAAGATTTTGCTTTGAAGCTACAGCAAAAACTGGCTATCTTCAAACTCTATCTTAACAGAATACTAAATTTACAAAAATATACAGTAAAATAACCGCATCAATCTTTTCTTAATTTTTGCTTACCAAATAATTTTCTAAAACAATTCACTGGAGATTCCTGGTCTTCAATACTTTCAGCTTCTAATAAGGTTTCTCCAAGACCTACCTGTATAAGCAGAGGTAAAAAAAAATAATAAAATAAAAAATTAAACTTTAGTCCTCTTTTAAAATATGTTATTCAGTGATGCTGAGCAGATTCAGCAACAATGCTGAATCATTCAGTGGATACATCAGTAGCACAACTATAAAGCAACCGCCTAATATATTAATCTCCATTTACTTAAACCGTCTCCATTAAGTAACAGGTGAAAGCAAATTCAGGAGATAGCAAAACCAAGACTAACAGTAGAACTGTGTACATGCCTATACATCAGCAAAGGTATGCACAGATCGGTGGCAGAGATGGAATTACCAGTGCTTGCAAAGCTACTGCTTGTCGGAGGAGCAGTGAGTAGAAAGTCAAAGTAGAATTTGGACTAATTAGCTACTCCTTGCCTGATGCAAAAATGAAAAATTATTTAGCTAATGTGTTCTGGAGTTAACATGCTTTACTTGCTGTCCACAATAGCTTAAAGACTGTAGGTTGTCATTTACAGTGCTCTAGCAGCAATTCAGTAAGGCAGAGCAAGCAAACTGCTTGTCAGAGTCTGGTCATGACCTCAAAGCACTCTCCCTAGAATGAAAGCTTACGGAGAAAAGCTGAAGCAATATTACTTTGTAGGCTACAAAATTCCTCTATACTACTGTTTTGTGCTCTTCTGCCTTTTTTTTTCTTTTTTTTTTAAAATCATGGAACTTTCTTTGCCTTTACAAAGCAAAAGTTTGTTTTATTTGCTTGCATTTGATGCACGTGTCATTCTTTGCTGTTGGTAACCTCAACGTATTGCCACGTTAACTATCAGGTTCACAAATAAAAAAAAAAAATCCTCTCCCTAGGCAAAGCAAAAGATGTTTCGACAATACTTCAAGAAACAGAATGATGATGCTGTGAATAGTTAAAATTAGTTGCCTTTCTCTTACCCCATGTTGTACCACAGTCTCTGGAAAGCGCCGCAGAAGGAGCAGGAGCATTTCTGCCCTTTCTAGCGTGTTAAAACACTGCTCTGTGGCCTTCAGTAACATTTCACACTGGACTCGACCAGGAAGGGTCTCAAATAGTCCTTAAAAAGAGAATTGTTCAACTTAATAAGTTTGAATTGCAGAGATGACAGACAAAAGGATAAAAACCTAGTCAGCATCACCTTTACAACCAGTGAAAAAGTCTTCCTTATGCCTCGAGTGAATATATGAAACCCTCAGGAAAAAAAAAGTGATTCTCTCAGCAAAGTCCATTTGAATATGCATCTGTTTATTCTGGTGCACAGAACATGATTTAAAAACACAAATGTGACTGAGTGGAATACTCAATCATAACACTTAAATATTGAACATCTTACAAAACTTACAGTGGTTTATTCAAAATATATATATATAACTTACATCCCTCCCTTTTAAAAGTAACACTTTGTATATATGAAGATACCTTCTTCATTTCTTCTAGATTTCCAATGAGACATTGAAAAGAAACAAACATATCGTTACACTAAGTTGTACATATTGTCTCTGAAAAATAAATAATGAAAATGCAGAAATGTTTTTTCACCTAGAATAGCTTGCATAGGAAGAGTTGCACACTGTTGCTCCTTATAGCTCCTCTGGCATATCTTCAAGCAGAAGATAATAATGTGTCAGATGTAAACCCTGCTTTATTTGCAACACTAGATACGCAACTAGAGGAGTTACCTTTAGATGCTTTTACCCACTCACCAAATAGGATCCTCACCTCTTAAAAACTGGGTCTGTTTGTCCTGGGAGTCATTCCTCAATGCCGACGTAATGACGCTGATCTCTCGCCACACCGCAGGTTGGTCTGGAAAATTCACAAACCTGCAATACAGTTTGGAAAAAAAAAAAAAAAAAAAAAAGCACTGTGACCTCAAAGCAGTTTCCAAGTTGAAAGCTTCCTACAAAAGGATTTACCTGGACAAATAGCAAATGACATTTCACCTTCTTCTGAGGCTTTTTAACTTCCTGCTTACCTTATCTATGCAAGATATCATCTTCTATTTCCAAGAACACTTGCATTATATTTTTGGAAACTCTCACATTTTTTATTTTGGCTGTGATTCAAGGCAGTGCAGCCATTTTACTCACATGTCATAGAGCAGCCTACCCGCTGATGCTGTCCGTTCAGCATTCCTCTCAATGGTGTACATCTCATACTGCAAGGNCCTACAAAATGATTTACCTGGACAAACAGCAAATGACATTTTGACATTTCGCCTTCTTCTGAGACTTTTTAATTTCCTGCTTACCTTATCTATGCAAGATATCATCTTCTATTTCCAAGAACACTTGCATTATATTTTTGGAAACTCTCACATTTTTTATTTTGGCTGTGATTCAAGGCAGTGCAGCCATTTTACTTACATGTCATAGAGCAGCCTACCCGCTGATGCTGTCCGTTCGGCGTTCCTCTCAATGGTGTACATCTCATACTGCAAGGTGGGAGAAGAGCCCATCAGCTTTTACACATTTGTACACACATTTATGAGCGCATTTACCACGCAGATTAGGTGTTCAGCTCTAAATGCTTGTCCCTTATGTGCCTCTTGCTAGGCCCATGTCTGAGTAACAGAAAGGGAAAGAAAGGGAAAGACAGCAACATCTGCAGGAGAAAGTAACGGCAGAACTCGGACTATTTAGTTACCTGCAAAGTTTATATGTAACTTCTGCACACTAATGTAAGTATTCTAGCATTAACACATTGGGCTTATTTTTACACAAGTAAAAAGACCACTAAGAATTTGATAAGCTTGTTTGTGGACTAGAACAGGGAAAAACCCCACAATGCTAAGGAACCACAGGTAACGAGAGTACTTTAAGACTCTGTTAGAAGGGACTTTTAGCAAAGGCAAACCCAAACATTGCCTCGTGCTTCCTTCAAGCAAGAAGCACGAGGGACCCTTCCCCCCATTTGCTAACAACAAACACTTCTACTTCACTCGTGGGACAGTCGTGGGAGAAGCGCTCCCTTTAGCGCAATGAAGCACAAGGAGCGGGCCTGTTTTCGACAATATTTTACTTTTCGCCATATGGGAAACGCGCCCGCCTCAGCGCGGCCGTTAACCGACGTCCAACGGCCGCCGCGGGACGCCCGGTAACCACGGCAACAGCGGGCCCCGCCCCCTCCCGCGCCCCACGGGCCGCAGCTCCCGTCGTCACTCAGGCGGCGGGCGCCGCAAGGCCATGTGGGGCCGCGCTGCGCCCTTACGCCGGGCCGCGGCGACGGTACCGGCGCTGCTCACCTGGATGTTGAAGTCGGCGGGGTAGAGGCTGCGCGCCGTGATAAGCCAGGCTTTGGCCGCCCATAGGTCCCCCGGCACCAGCTCGCGGGCCCGCTTCACCAGGAACTCGCAGTCCCCTTGCGCCGACATGTTGGCGCTGGGGGGCCGGCGCGCATGCGCTCTGCCGCTGCGGGCCGTGACTCCCGCGCCGCCGCTGAGGCGGAGGGTGGCGCGCGCGGCCGCCATTTTGGGGGCGGGTGGCCGTTGGGGCTGTGCGTGCGCGAGTGGGGGAGGCAGCCGTTGTGGAACGGGGACTTGGGAGTCGCTAAAGACAATACCTTGGGGTCTGGAAGCCTGCCCACCGCAAGGAGTATATCTTTGGAAACGGGGCGGTGGGTAGGGGAACCGATTTTGCTCTGTTCGGCAGCTGCTGTGCTAGGTGACAGAGGACTGTAGCCACATAAGGATCAGGAACCCCTCTTCTACCTCTGAAGGAGCTTTAGTGTTGTGAGTCCGGGCTTGCAGGCAGCTGAGCTACAATTGCAGGTTTTGCTCTTTATCGCTGCTCTCCTGTAGTGGGCGCTGCTGCACATCCAAGCAAACTTGGGGAAAAAAACGGAAAGCAGAATTGCCAGACTGGATTTGTGCGGCCCAGGCGGTTTTACAGTACCCAGGTGACCAGCAGCAGACGGCAAGGAAAAGCAAGGCCTTTTCCACAGACACTCTCCTAACCCTCGGCAGCTGGGAGGTTAACATTTCCTTGTAATAGGAACCCTCCGGTTGTTGGGATGCATTTTGTGTGCCAGTGATCACAAGTCTGACTCTTTCTGCTTCTGTTCTTTACCCAGCATGATAAGTTCTCGATCTTCTTTTTTTCTTTTTTTTTTTCCCCCGATGACTCTTTTGAGGTAGGCTATTCATTTCTAGAGAAGGCACGCTGCAGACTTTGCACCTGGGAGCTTCTATGGATTAAATCTGCTATCTAGAAGATAGTTTATCTATTTAGTAAACAGTTGTAATAGACTTTTGCTCTCTGATGGAGATAAATCATAAAGGACAAAATCTGTTTTGTGTTCAGTGTCATATACTTTGCCGCCTTCTTTCTTGGTTATCACGTGAAGCCAGAAAATGCTGATCGTTGTACTGGACAATGTGTTCTTATTGGCAGATCTACAACAGATTTTCAGCTCTGAGACACTGCGGAGACCTTGGCCTTATTTCTGAGATTGAGAATGAAATACCAAGGCCTTGCCCCTTAGCTCTCTCTTCATGCACCTGTCACGTGCAGTCTGAAGGAACACAAAGTATATGATTAACTCGCCATTCAGAAAAATGACAAAAGCCACATTGGAAAATCTAGTGCCCCTCACACAATAGGCTCGACCTTCTCTAAGCTAAACAGATCCTCTCAGTCTTTTGTTATAGGAGAGATGTTCCTGACCCCTAATTGTCCTTATAGCCCTATGTTGTAAAGCATTTTTTTCGCAATCAGCAGCTGTTTGCTTATCTACACAGCCCTCCAGGGAAAGGGGAGAGAGATGTCATATAAATAGTGTAGCTTATACCGGGCAAGAAGTCAAGGGGATGTTGTTTAGACTTGTGAAGTAGGAGGCACCTGAAGAGGGTTCAAGCTTGGGAAAGTAGAGTTAATGTAGGGGTCTTTGAGTGTCATTCTTCCCCTTCTAATATTCTAGATAGTGAGATCTGGAAAGCATGAATCCCATTGGTGTCCTTTGGGCAAGGCCTTAGAGAAGAGATTAGGTGTCGTCTTAGCTGTGCAGCAAGGTCTGATGTATCAAAAACTAAAAGTCAAACCTCATGTGGTGGTTTTTGACCAGTTAGATGTCTTCGGGTTTTATGGGGAGCAATTTCTACAGCTAAGTTATTTGAGCTGCCTGTGAATGAGAATTTGAGGCTCAGACCAAGGGGCTTGGAGCTGAAAGGTGTCTGAGTGACAGAGCAGGAAGAACAAATGGAGATTTGGAGTCCAAGTACAGAACTGCTCAGGAAATTTGGGATCCAACACATACCCCTCTTCATAGACTAGCATCTTGTTTATAGGTGGCAATACCACAAGCGTACGTGTTTCAGCAGATCCACTGCCTTATAAAGCAACAGAATGGAGATCTGCTTCTAGGGTTATCCATAATATTTAAATCAAAATTCCTGCTTCAAAATACTCAAAATCGTCTGGTCCCATCCTCTTGACACTCTCGTAAGGCACTTGTACACATTGATAAGATCCCCTCAGCCTTCTCTAGGCTTACACAGATCCTCTCAGCCTTTCAGCATATCAGAGAAGCTCCAGTCTTCTAATCATCTTCATAGCTCTATCCCGGACTCTCTCCAGGAGTTCCATGTGTCAAATCCACTTCATTTCTGCAGTAGCCTAAAGCAGCTGCTACTAACTGACCTAATTTTCACGGGTGCATGAAACAATTTATGTTGAAATGGAGCTCAAGAGATCATCTGGTCCAGCCACCTACTCAAAGCATTTCGAACTACAAATAAGTACACTTTTATGGTCCTAACAAAACCCTCAAATCCTGCTCAAGCAGAAAGCAGGTGTGATCCGGTTCCCTGAGGCTGCAGTTTCACAGTCCTGAGTGGTGGCAGATAAGTGTTTGTAATAGGAAACATTTTACTAGTCTTGCGGGCAGGTATTGCTGTTACGAGGAGTGTTAGGCTACTCTCCTAGCCCTTAAGTCTGGGAAACTGAACTGGGTTGTAGTTCTGCACGCATGGCATAAACAGAGTTATTAATCACCATAATCTCATTTGGCCAGAGTTACATTTATGACTGCAGCGACACTGCGGCTGAAGCTCTGAACACAGTGAGTCGCCCAGGTGCAATGAAAGCATAATATAGTATGTTGATTACAGCTCTGCTTGGTGCACACAGGGGAGCTTGAATGGAGTTCATGGGCTTAAAAGCTTAGAAACCACCATCTTTACCTTGTAAACTAGGTAGACCTTAGCCATAAATTTATTCTGTCCCTTGCAAGGTAGAAGGGCAATTGTTTTCAAGGAGAATTTAGGCATTTGTAACCTCTTTGACCAAGCTGTCTTTTATCACTTTTATTACTGAGTGAAGCTCAAAATGCAGTTGGCTGGACAGAGGCACCTGGATGCAAGCAGGTTGAACTGTGCTCTGAATGCCTTTGCTTAGATCCCTGTTGCTTCTAAGAGGGATGCAGGGTCATTTCCTGAGATGTGGAGAACTGTATAGTAATTCCCCATATTTGGTGATGAATGCGGTTTTATTCACTCCGAACTAGGCTGCTCAATTTCCTTGTTCTTTCCACAGTAAACATAGCGCTTCAGGCACTGATGAGGTCTTTTGTCATGGAGCAGTTCTTCCCAGGAGACCTGCTTAACTCATCCTTTGTAGCCACAGATTTAGAGGCATCCAGCCCTCCTCCGCAGTAAACACAAAGCAAATCAGCAGCATGTGCCCACTGATTTCCTTTAATCACAAAGTGCCGCTTGGTCTGCAGCGTCTAATGGAATCAAAATGGAATTACGTTAGAGGCTCCCTCTGTAAGTACAGTGTCTTTCGAAATTACTTTCCAACAGCATGCTGAATGCTATAAGCATAGAGTTTTAGAAGACAGTCAGTCATTGACAGCCTCCTGTGCTAGGTGACAATCACTGGTTGGAGTATGTTTATATTTCCCCCAAGAAAATGCATTTCTTTTATGTCAGTGTCATTATGTATATGTGTGTAATTACCCTCATCATGTGCAGCAAAACCAGTCCAACAGCATGGTTAGAGAAACTGTCCTTGAGAGCGATGGCCTCTTGAAGGAGCACAGCTCATATAAGAGCAGTGGGACTGTCTCCAGACGACGATGCTGAGAGCATATTGAAAAGCTGTCTTCAGCGGGAGCTTGCCGGTTTAACAACTCTGTTCACTGTTCCTATTGCACAGTGAGCTCTTTGACGCAACAGAACTGCCTTTTTTTTTTTTTCTTTGCTTCCTCTTAAATCCGCCTGGCCAATTTAAAAAGCTTGTGGATATACTTTCCTCCTCAGGGAGAGCTTATGTGAGGATTTTCTTTTTTAACAGTTCGTCCTGTGAAAACATTTTTCTTTTTCATTGTTTACTGTTAAAAAATGCTGGAACTGAACGCAAGGCTTTCATTGCAGGTCAGTGGATGAACTCTTGACCAAAGCATTTAACGTTCAAGTGTAGCTTTAGAAAGCACTGTAGTTCAGCAGGGGAAAAAGCAAGTTAGTGAGGTTGTATCATCTGAGCACGTGTGCCTACTGCTGGACCAGAAATCTTTTCAGATCTTCAGTGACTGAGTTCTGCCTGATGAATTTACTGTCTTTATTTTGTAGACAAATGTACCAAATTAATATTTTATTGAAAGCAGTGAGATGACATCACATTTCTGTCTCTTTTATTTAGTTTCTGGTTGTCTGCATTCCCTCAACACGCTATAAGCTTTACTAGGAATTTTAAAAACAAAGTTTTCTCCTCTCCTTTATCTTGAAAGGATTGTCTTTTGAGTTACATGTTTTTTCTTCTTTTCAGCACATTGAACTGGAAAACATGTTACTTCAGGACACATGCTGCCTGCCAGGGAATATAGTTATTTGCTATTTTGTATTTGTGTTATTTATTGTTTTGTGTTTCTTCTTAGATTTCTATAAAGAGAACTCAGAAAGGATATAGACTTATTGTTAACGTCTCTCTTCAAGCTGTATCTGAGGTAAGGCAGTTTTCTTTTTGTATCTCAGAAATTAATACATTAAGTAGATTCTGTATTTTTCATGTGTATTTACTGAGATTTTTCTGTTGCGACTTATTCTTTTTCTCTCTGATTATAAAACATGAAAATTTGTTCATCATAAAATTGTTCTCTGTGTATGCAACACTTACAATACTGTATTTTTATTTCAACAATATCTGCATTTACAGATCTGCATGTTTCTCTTTGGTAGTGTACCCTAAATTGGGAGAGTGCTTATATTAAAAATAATAATAAAATGATTTTATAATTGACTTGGTTTTCTCCTCTATTATTTTCACATTAACTGTGTGTGCAAGTGGTTTTCTTGCCCTTGGTAGGCAATTCTTCTGCAGACTTTGTAAAACAGTTACAATTTTTTTCCAATGTGAGTCACTTCACTTGTAGGATGACTTTTCTGGAAATGTTTAAATTAATTGTTTTCAAACATATACAGTATGTTTCTGGTGTATTGTTTTCTATTAGCACTCTAAAATTTAACAAAAAAAAATTAACAAAAAAAGAATAATAGTGATTCCTATCAAGTTGCTCATTTCCTTATCCACTTAATGTTTTGGTTATGAGAAGTGTACAATTTTCCAAGCTATTGAGTCATTATTTGTGAGGATTGGTTCAGCTGAAAAGTGTCGTTGCAACATTGCCCCTGTGCAGCTGTGCTGAAAAAGAAAAAGATACTGCTGTTAGTGGCTTACGATTATTGTCCAGGGAATTAGAAAATATTATTTTTTTGTTTACTTGTCAAGCAATTTAAGATGTTAGGATTCCAGGGAGATAGATTTTTCTTCTGCTAGTTTCTGTGGCAGGATTCCCATGTTTATAACTCAAGATTTTGACAGATGCCTTCTGTCATTTTATTGGTTTTTAAATCAAGCCCTCTGAATCTTTGTGACATTTCTTACAAGGGCAAGTTTGTCCTCAGGTATGCTGTACTGCAGATCCAGAAACTTTTTTTATTTAGAAAATCAATTGAAATCTTTCCTGTCTGTTTCTTCAGATCTCTGAAACAATTTGCTGTTTGAGTAGCAGATGGTGTTGTGTCCATTCCAAAGATCTGTCTTCCAGCATTTTGCCAAGAAGTTGTATAAGGAAATGTTAGGGATATGAAGTAGAGTTCCAAAACTACAATAAACTGTAGCTTATAGAAGCTTATAAAGTATTTATACAAGTTTTATTTAAGTATTTATAATGCAGTCACATGAATAAATTAATTAAAAAGTGGTTTTAAAAGATACTGCGTGTTAACTTTCTTTATTTGACATCACATCAAATCTTAGCATTTTCTGTCATGTATTTTGGGAAGTTATAAATCTACATCCTATCAAAGTGCAAATACACAATTTAGACCATCAACCTGTTTTCCACTTTAAAAAAAGGCTTGTTCTCTACCGTATAAATTCTCAACATGAATTTTCAACTTGAGTTTGCCTTAAAATCTAAACATAAGGCAACATATTAAACTAATGCCATCATAATGCATTTTCAGAAATGTATTCTCAGCAAGTGAGGTATTGTTTCTTACCACTGTTGTTGGCAGAGGTGGTATAAGGTTTTGTTTCTTCTGCCTTCCAGTTTGTGAGGTAATCAGTCCTGTTCCTCAAAGGGGATCTCATATCTTGATGTGCTGACATTTCTACTAGCTTGATTTTGCTGCAAGGCATGAATGGGGAAGAGGCATAAATAATGCAGGCCTTCCAAGCTCATCTACGTGTATTCCTTGGAATCTTTGGGGCAGTGGGCCCTGGAATTTATTTCTGTTTCTCCTGCTGTTTGGGGTGCCAGGTTTTTATCTGGCCAATGCAGCAGAGGTTATGGCTTCTTTTATTCCTCCTTGAATGCAGTGAGTGGTGTCAGATTTTATTACCCCAGTTACTTGGCTTATGGATTTGCCTTTTCCTTAGGAAAGGCTGGCTGTTGTTTAGTTACCCTAAATCATACATAATTCAAGCTAGGTTAAGAATAAATATAGTAAGAAAGTTTATTCATAGCAGCTAATGTAGGCAACATTCTTGGAAATGTTTATGGAAGCTATATTTGAAGAATTGAAAAGAAAATATATGTAATAATTTTATAATGGCTTATATTACAAAGGTTTCTTTGCCCTGTCCCACTGATGTAATGCTCTTCTGACAAAATGTTCTGCTTTGTACATCACCTGCCAGATTGCATCTCTTGGAAAGAAACTGTTCATATCTCTTTGATGAAAAAAAGCTCCATCAAACCACATCTTTTAGAGCATGCCTCAGGTGATTTTTAGATTCTTAAAGAACTTCATTTCTTATAGCCAATCTCCTTTGTAGTGCTTTCAGGCAGTTAAGTTGTAGTCTTTCATCCCCAAACGCCCCAAACCCATTTTATTCCAGTCTTACTCAAAGCAAGTTAATACTGTTGTATTTAATTTATTTAATGTTCTTTGATGCAGAGAGATCTCTTTAGTGCTGTATATGTCACCTTCTGTACTTGACTAGACTAGTTCACCACACCTCTTCAGGACACACAGTTCAATGAAAAATGTCTTTCAGGTTGGGCCTTATTTTGCACAAATGAATATATTAACATACCATTATGCACATCTCTGTCTGACACCAAAAACAGTGATATCTTGCAATACATGAGGAATGGCTGGTCCCTAAGCATAATCACTGTGCATGCCTACCAGGTCCTCCAAAATTAGTCATCAACTAGACCTGGTTAAGACTTTTTTATTTTCAGGGCTTTTGTTATGGCTGTTCAGTGTTTCAGGATGAAAATATTCTCAGGGTTTATTTTCAAACAAAACCTGTGACTATCTCTTCTGAAGATAGGAGATTTCTTCCACCAAGGGGAAACTACTTTTCTTGGAGGAAACAGAGCTGTCCTTACCTGCAGGGTGGTCTAACAGCAGCTGCTTTGGAATCAGTGGTGTAAGTCAGGTTGTCGAACTAACTTGAGAGGGAGAGTCACATATGGAGGTAAGGGGAAATGTGGAAAGGATGCATTCTGGCAAATAGTTTAGATAGGGACACATGAAGACAGTGCAGAACTGTGTGTTACTGTAAAGGATGGACACACTGAAGGACGTGACAGGGTAGAAGGCTTGTAGGACATGGAAGTTGAATTGTTTGAGCACCGAATAAATAGATCTGAGGGACACTTGGCAAAACTACTTCTCTCTTAACTTACATTTGATTCAGTTTGCCTTGTCATATGTACTTCTTGACCAACTCTAAACCTGCAGTGTCTGTGAGGACTTCTGAGCACTGATAGAATATTGCATGTAACGAGTTACGTCTGAAGCGATGTCTCGATATGAAGAGAGACTGTTGTCAGAATGCCATGAAGCTAGAGGGCTTGAGTGGACTCCAGTGATTTAGCTCACTCATATAGTTGCATAGGCCCCTTTCACGTGGACTTGATTGCATTTAGGCTCAAGAATAAAGACTGGTAAATATACCTTACACTCAATGTCTTCCACAGCTGCCAGGGAGCTGGAACAACTCCATGGCAGTTGCCAACACCTGCTTCAAGAAATGTCATTGAGCACATTAATCAAGCTGAAAATACTTTATCTCTTGTGTTATACATTAGCTACAGCAAAGCATCAAAAGGTAGGGCCTTAATAACAGTTTTCTAGTCTTAGGTTTGTTAACAGATAATAACTGGTCAAGAGGGCAGTAAGTGTTTTATGTACAGATTTATATGTTTTAGACTAGATAGTAAGATGCTAAAACTTTGTTCCATGCAAAGCCCCATCAAAGCCCATAGTAGGAGTGTTAAAAGTACATTCCCAGCAAACGTCATTCACATCTTCAAAGTTTGCCCTAAATTCTTCACAGTTACAGTTCTGCTGTCCCCTTGATCACGCTATTGTTGACACCATCGTGCCATTCTGCAGCTGAATTGGTGGTCTGCTCCTAGCCCAAGAGAAGGGGCTTGCAGATGTGGTGTTACTAGTATGGGAGGAACAACTGGATTGCATGAAGTAATTCAGGTATCCAAGTAAGTTCATTTTTGCTGATTATGTCTTTATTGGGCAAAATACAGCAAAGATACTGGGGAGGAAACAGTAGAAAAACTTTGCAGGAAGTTTTCACTTTCGTTAGCAAGTAGATTGAAGAGAAAGTTGTTTTCATTTCTACATCTGTTCCTGTATGAAGTGGGCTACCTCTCCTTATACGTGAATAGACACAGTCTTCATGTTGTGTTGCTTTGGTAACAGGGAAACATAAACCAGCCACTTTGACGTGTGCTGTGTGTCCAAGCACCCACTTATTCTGAAATGAAAGAATTGCAAAACAGTGTTTAAAAACTTGACTGAAGTGAAATTGCTGGGGTAGAAAGACTTTTTTTCCCCTTTTCCTCTCTGTTGTGTGACTCAAAGCAGTCTTGCAAATTACTGGCAAGAAAAAATGGAACAATATGCACTCCAGAAATCCTGGAAGAGTGTGTAAAGGCCCCTGGGAATTGTTTCTACTGGAGAAGGCTGAAGCAACAGTAGGTTTCTGGCTTGCTATTTCTTGGTAAATTTTTTGGTAAAGCTTCAGCTATAAATAGTTGACACATCTTAAGCTGAATAGTTCTGCTGTCCTCCTCTCCAGTACGAGAAATTGGACCAAGATTTATTTGGCTGACAGCCAGATAACAGTAATAATCAGCTGTTTATAATATTTTTCAGATTTTGATGTAGTTCTCTAGCCTTTGTGTTTTACGTGTATAGAAATGACTTACCAAGAGCCTGTCCAGCAGGCCAGTGGCAGAACCAGAAACAGGATTTGTTTCCTACATTTCATCTCAGAGCCCTGCCCACTACATTATGTGCTATCATATAACCATCTTTAAGAATGGAATAGATTTTTCAAGGCCAGAGAATATAGTCCTTAGTCTCTCCCTATATTTGGGATATTTGTGTATCCAGCAGGTGATTTTTTTGACATTTAGGATGAACACATTGGTAGTGACATCCTTAATAGCAGGAAACTTTAGGAGTTGTAGGAAACTTCAGGAACCTTACCCTGGAATATAAAATGGTTATTTTTCCCCATGCATACTTTTAATGTTGAGCAGTGAGGTACCTAAGAAAACAGTTTATTTTCAGTTTGACTATTCTGAAGATAGATGTAACAGCTTTGAAACACACCTTTTTACAGGAAACTTTTTATTGTTTGAAGGTGAAGCTTCTTCACTTCAGAGAAAGGATTTTAAAATAGTCTTTGGAAAACTTTTATAAGGCTATTGGTAAGACACGGTACTGTGTATTCTAATATAAGTTATCTACACTTGTTTTCCCTCATCAATTTTGTTATTAGATAAAAAAAATCTGAACAGAATATGTAACACATCAGAACATAGATTCAAATTATAGCAAATTAAACCTCAGAGAAATAGAACTATTTATTCATTTGTTGAAAACTGGTCGTTATTAGATTAGAAGCCTAAAACTTGTTTGAGTCACAGAGATAGAAAACAGCTTAAAGAAAGCAGCTTTTATCTTACAGTGTGCAGGGCAGTGGATATTATAAGTGGCAGTGGTGGGATCCTGAACTTTACTCACATTTAACTGAACCAAGAATATGTATTTATAAATGAATTAATAAACCTTTCCACAAATATCCCCACTTTCTCTGAGAATTTTTCAGGAAATGAAAAGTGCTTATGTAATGTTAAAGGAATGAAAGGAAAATTTCCTAGCAGTAGAAGGGAAAATAATGCTGTACTCTAAAATCTTCTAGAACTAACTGTGCCAAGAAACTAGTTCATTTTAATTGTAAAGCACCAGCTATCAAGGTGTGTTTTGAGGACCTATCTTGGAACCCTATAAGAGTATAATGATATAGTGACATTAGTTTTTAGATGAGCGTCTCTGATAAAATGCTCAGTGAGGAGGGGAAAAAAACTCCCTCTGTAGGGTTAAATGCTTGATCCAGAGGTTTTTGAGAACTAGTATTCTACATCTTTAAAACAATATGCTAGTTCTTACACAACTAATGTTGAATTTATATTATCAGATTTCAGATGTCTTTAAGTTAACTGTCTAGTTTAAGTTACTTGACAGGTTTTCCATGATAGTGAAGAGAAGCTCTAGCAAGTGATTTCAGCCTATATACTTAACCCACTTCTGATTTCCTTCATCTTATCTCAAGGCATAATTACAGTGAGTGCTATCATTATTGTCTCTGCTACAGAGGAAGAATGACATGAACAATGTCATCTAGATACTGTGTCAAATTAGTAGCAGGGAGGGCTATTGGCTTGCGCAGGCTGGTATTTAGTCTTGAAATATAATCACATATTGAACTCTCATCTACCAATTCTTCCAGACCAGTTTACAGACCTTTTTGCCCTGGGAAAGAGGTGGGAACCTGCACATGTTAATCCAGAAAGTTCAGGAGGCTTTTGGAAAGACTCTGAGTTGCTGCTCTTACCATAGAATGAATCATAGAATCAGAGAATGCCTAAGGTTGGAAGGGACCTCTAGAGGTCATCTAGTCCAGCCCCCCTGCACACACAGGGCCACCTAGAGCACGTGGCACAGGACTGCATCCAAGCGGGTCTTGAAGCTCTCCAGAGGAGACTCCACAACCTCTCTGGGCAGCCTGGTCCAGGGCTCTGTCACCCTCACTGATAAGAAATTTTTCTTTAAGTTCTTGTGGAACTTTTGATACTTTAGTTTGTGGCCATTTCCTCTAGTTCTGTCAGTGGCCACCACTGAAAAGAGGCCAGCCCCATCCTCCTCACTGCCTCCCTTGAGGTACTTATAGACGCTGATTAGATCCCCTCTCAGCCTTCTCTTCTCCAGGCTGAACAGGCCCAGCTCCCTCAGCCTCTCCTCATACGACAGATGTTCCAGGCCTCTGATCATCCTAGTCGCCCTGCGCTGGACTCTCTCCAGCAGCTCCACATCCCTCTGGTACTGTGGGGCCCAGAACTGGACACAGTTCTCCAGATGTGGCCTCACCAGGGCTGAGCAGAGGGGCAGGATGCCCACCCTCGACCTACTGGAGACGCTCCTCTTAATGCACCCCAGGACCCCATTGGCCTTCTTGGCCACGAGGGCACACTGCTGCCTCATGGTCAACCTGTTGTCCACTGTGATGCCCAGGTCCTTCTCTGCAGAGCTGCTCTCCAGCAGGTCGGTCCCCAGCCTGTCCTGGTGTCTGGAGTTATTCCTCCTTAAGTGCAGGACCATGCACTTGGCCTTGTTGAATTTCATGAGGTTTCTCTCCGCCCAGTTATCCAGTCTGTACAAATCCCTTTGGATGGCAGTGCAGCCCTCTGGGGTATCAGTACTCCTCCCAGTTTGGTATCATCTGCAAACTTGCTGAGGCAGCACTCCGTCCCTTCATCCCGGTCACTGATGAATAAATTGAACACGACTGGACCAAGGACTGACCCCTGGGGTACACCACTAACCATAGGCCTCCAACTAGACTCTGCACCGCTGATCACCACCCTCTGGGCTCTGCCATCCAGCCAATTCCTAACCCACCTCACCATCCACTCATCCATTCCACACCTCCGGAGCTTGTCTAGGAGGATGTTGTGAGGGATGGTGTCAAAAGCCTTAGTGAAGTTGAGATAGATGACATCCACCGCTCTCCCCTCACCTATCCAGCTAGTCCTTCCATCATAGAAGGCTATCAGGTTGGTCAAGCATGATTTCCCCTTGCTGAACCCATGCTGAGTACTGCTGAGCACCTTGTCCTCCACGTACCTGGAGACAACGGCCAGTATGAGCCATTCCATCACTTTTCCAGGGATGGAGGTAAGGCTGACTGACCTGCAGTTGCCCGGATCCTCCTTCTTGCCTTTTTTGAAGACTGGTGTGACATTGGCCTTCTTCCAGGCCTCTGGCATCTCCCCCGTTCTCCAGGATCTTTCAAAGATGATGGAGAGCACCTCAGCTACGACATCCGCCAGCACCCGCAGCGTTCTGGGATGCATCCCATCAGGGCCCATGGATTTGTGGGTATCGAGTTGCCTCAGGTGCTCTCTTACCCACTCTTCCTCTACCCAGGGCAAGTCTTCCTCTGTCCAGGCTTCTTCTTGTGTCCCTAGGGCCTGGGACTCTAAAGAGCTGCCCTTGGTAAGCACCGAAGCAAAGGCTGCGTTAAGCAACTCTGTTTTTCAACCAGTGAGCAAGCTTTACATGGGACAGTTTCCTTTAAGTCATAGCTTTTTGATGGCTAAATATTTAACTCTTTTCCTCAGCACACTGTGTCTTTTTTTCTTAATTCTGTTTTTATTATTTGATCCAAATTGAAATGAACCTTTAGCTTTAGCCATTCAATGTGTTTTAGGACAGAGGAGAGGAATTTCAAAGTTGTGCTTTTGGCTTTCAGATCAGAAAGAAGCTATGACATGGCGACTTTTCAGTAAATATTTGTCAAAATTCATGATGCTGACTCCATATTGTGGTGCCAAAGTCAAAATATAGACCTGAATCTACATCTGAATGCACATGGACTGACGTGTCTGACGTCTGAATTCACCTAAAACTGATGTGAAGCTGCTTTTGCTTTCATGCAGCACAGAAGTTCCAGAAAAGATGGCTTAAAATTTATCCAAACATCCCCAGTTTGGATGATCCTATAACAGCTTCTTCTGTCAGTAACAGTATGTTATAGCCTTTTTCACCATTTTTTTATTTTATTGTTTTCTTGTGCTTTCTGAGATGCCCAACTAATTAATAATAATCTTAGTGTAAATATGTATAAAAATACAGCCTGGAATGAATGACAAGACCCAAGACCATGTTACCATAGCCCTTTTCCACACTCCCATTAAGCCAAATCACCATAGCCCTTTTCCACACCCCCTTTAAGCCAAATCTCCCTTTGCAGCTTTGCTGCAGAGATCACTGTCAACTTGGTTTCTGTTTGTATAGTCAGGATTTCTTTGCCACTATAGAGATTGGTGTTTTTCAGGTCGATGGACAGATTGTTGGGAACAAGAGTGTCCGATGAATCAGCCTGTCGTGTAATTTTAGTAACCCGTAAGGTTACCATATTGGATTTAAGTGCTGCTTTTTATCTGTAACACTACAGACCAATGTAGTTTATGGATTAAAATTTCCATCCTTTTTCCATCATGCAAAACTTTCTTTGACCCTTTCAGTAGACACATTGACTCTTCTGCATTCTAGCTGCAAAGTTGGCACTTTCAGCTTGTTTAGATTTTATCTGTGGCAGCAGATTGAAATGTGGTTAAAGGTCTGGAGCCCTTCCACTCTTTGCAATATTTAGAATTACAGTCTCTGTCAAGCAAGACTTCTTCCACATAGGCAAAGGCTTGCACAGCCTGAATTCTTTTTTGTCATGGATATAAAGGTGTGGAAATAAAAGACTCCTACTTCTCTCGTGATCAGTTTTTCCTCATTCTTGGCCTCTCCTAAAGGAAAAATTTTCAGCCTGTGAACTGTGAGCTTCTGGAACATATGAACTGCTATAGAGACATTATGTGGAAGGTGACTGAAACATAACTTATATATAATCTACTGCAGTTCTGGTAAGATATTTCCAATGAGGTTTTTGTCATCACTGAACAATTAATATGGTTCTAAAATAAAAATAACTTTAAAAAAATGTTGTTTTGGAGATTTATACTGTGTAGAGCTACAAAACAGGTAGCAACTAGGAGAAATATCTGAAGAGTGCTAGAAATCTGCATAGCTTTCACCTGGGGGAGCACATGCTGCCTGGGAGCTGGGCAAGCCAAGGGAAGGAATCCCCACATGGATCCATCTGCTTTTACATCCTTGAGATAACAATGGCAATATTTACTACTTGAACTTGAGACAGGATTACATTATTTGACTTTCTGTTCGCAGCAGAGTTGCACCATCTTTTTCTTTCATCAACGATTTGCTTTTCCATCCGTGTGCTGCACTTTGCTTTTCTAACAACTTCTCAAATAATTGCTATTTTCAGACCTGTAATAATGGGCGTATGCCTCCTGACTCTTCAGCTAGCAAGCAGCTTGTTAACTCAGATTAGCATCCTTTTTTGTGTGTGTGTGTGTGTGTTTTGTATATTTAGAATCAGTTATACATTTTGACTGAGGTGGAAGATTTGAGCTAAAGCAGAAACAGGCATATAAAACTAAAGGTGGAGGTCAAGAACATCTGTCTTTTAATTATATCATTTTTATTTTCTTTAGGGCTTTTATTACTCATATTTCAATGTAAATGTGCTATATTTCTGAAAATGCTAGGTTTATTGGCTTCTGTATAAGACATTATTGTTAGTACTCTGAGTTGTCTGGGGTGCTCTGAGCAGAATAAAAATATCCAGAGGAGTAAGAAGGAAATAGAGCATTTCCTTAATTAGGATAGGATGCTTCTTGGGTACATCTGTTTTAAAATTTTAACTTGCACTTCAAGGAATAGGCTGACCATCCAAGTTACAAATAATACAAATATTTTTCAGATAGAAAATAGGTTTTTTCCATTTTCTGAAGGCAGCAATATAGACCCTTAAATGAGTGACTTATCTGATCTGTTCAAGTCGAATGACTTTTCTTCCCTATTTTTTTTTCTTGAAATACACAGAGATTTCCCTCAGCTTCTCCAGTTTTACTGATGGCAGATTTTGGCAGGCTTCTGATGCAAGTTCAAATTGAGTTGGTTAATCACGAGTACATAGCAGAGGAGAGAGTTAAAAAGTTGTGGTCATCTATGCATACTCTTACCTAGAACTTAAAATTACCCTTTCTATGTGCCTGTTGTTTAAACTAGGTGTTAAGTTGCTTTTTAACTTGCTCCATTTCCATATGCTGACACCATATGCTCTGATTTCATTCTTTCCTATAGGAACATTCAGTAGGGTTTTCCAGCTAACATGTTCCCCCAACAGTTGCTGGCTGCTGTTTACTCCCTTCCCTTCCTCTCCTAGGAAAGAAACTGTTAAATGGTCTTGCCTTTTTATTTTTAAAATCCTAGTCCTGGAAAACTCAGCCTGTTAAATTGATTTGCAGCTAGTCAAAGAAGACACTTTGACATCAATAGGAGAACCATTTGATTCTTTCAAGAAACACTGATGTATTTGTTGCTCGGTATCTTTCACTGGTATTTTGCTTCCTGACAGGTTATCTCGACAGCTCTCGCTGAATTCTGTGTTGATCGAGCAATTTTCAGAAAATAAAGTGATAGAGATGTAACCTTAAAGGAAATACAGGTCTCATCCAATTTCTCCATAATCCTTCCAAATATTTCATTAGTATGACTTGGTTCATATTTACTGCTCAGCTGAGCTCTAGTGCTTATTAACAATGAAATTAATAGGAATAATCAGTTGAGGACTTCAAACCATTAATCCTATAATCCAGGACATGTTGTACAATGATAATAAACATCCACAGAAGTGACTGGGACACAAGGTACACATCTAAGAGACTACAGAAAATGACCAGATTTCCTTTTTCTAAGGTTAAAAAAACAGGCAGAGGAGAGGTGCCTTGGGGGCGTGTATATTTTTCCCTAAGTTAAACTGCCAGGAGTTCTCTTTGCAAATGGTCTGATGTTATATTCCAGAGAACTGTATTAAAAGGAGGAGCGAGGAGGAATCTGTAAAGGCATAGCAGCAATTCTCCCTTTTTACTTGCTTAGCTTGCGTAGCTGTGCCAGCACATATTCTAGCCAATCTTTGTAAAATAAAAAATAATGCTGTCCTTTGCAGGCAGGTTTCCATATGAACAGAAACAAAGACTGCGTAGCATGAAGCTTCATCTCATAAGGAAATTTCTTTTCTTCAAAAATTCTGGTAGGTTATGAGGATTCTGCTCTTTTTTCTATTCATGTTTTTTGAAAATCTTAATATCTGCTTCTTATTTCAGAAAACTGCTGTCTTTAAAAAAAGAAAGAAAGAAACCTGAAAAAGTTGGATTCGCATTAACTTTGAGACTGCATTGTTAAACCAAAGCAAGCCAGGTACCTTTTAAAGTAGAACGCTAAAAAAATGCTATACTGTAAATTCATGCTCTGTGTGTGTTCTGTTTCTTAAGTTTCTGTGAAATGCTGTGTTTTGCTTCTGATTGCAAACTCAAGTTGTTGTTTTAAGAGATGTGCGCTTTGGAACCATTCAGGAAATGCTGACCTGACCGCGGGGTGTACTTCTCCCGTGTAACAAAAGAGGGAAAAAAAAGCCAGTTTTTACTGGCAGAGGAAACCGGCTTTACTTATGCCATCAATCAGCCTTAGGTTAGAGAACTAGGATGCCTGTTATGTGAACTATAAACATTCAACACATTTCTAGCTGTGCTGCTGTTTTTGGAGAGCTGCTGAAAATGTTGTGATAATTATAGCTACAATTTCCATAGTAAACTATGGTTTTAATCCTAGATACTATTTGAATCCAGAAAAGAAACTGCAGTTTTCTGATTCTGATGAGAAAGCATTTATGTCACTTGAAATTACTATATCAAACTGCTGTTAATCAGTATATCAGACGATTTGTTTGCATTAAGATACTTTGTAAAAAACTTAGAAGCTTAAATCCTATTTCAATACGATTCAAGAATCAGCACTGAAATCTTAAGTAGGAACTGAAACCACTTTCAGCAGGTGTCTCATTAACGCAAAGACATGACTTGAGTTACTTAACTAAGGGGTATAAAATGCCGTGAAATTCTCCCCAGAATTAAAATACGATTTTTTTTTTTCTTAAAGCCATTCGACTAAAACCAGAGGGATTTTTTGTTAAGATCATGTCCATTTTGGTATTTAGTGTAGCAATTAACACAAAGTAGGCAAGATACAAATATTATGCAAATCCTGGATAAAAAATTGAAAGACATCTTTGGAAACTGTTTCTAAAATGAAATAAAACTTGGTATTTTCAAAGAGTTACTAGGAGGTTCTGTCAGCTTATCACAAAAATGTGAGGTCTTTATCCATACATTGGCAGTGGGATAAATGGGATTGAGTGGCGTGTGGTGTAAGTACAAACATGGAGGAGGAAGGAAATGGGGGACTGACTCAGAGGACTGGCATCTTCTTGTCCATCAGTACTGACCAGGCTGTTGGAGAAGTGTCCATCAGCAGAGCTGGGGGCTGGTACCTGAGCTTTGATGGCTCTTAATGCTGCTTGCTTGAGAGCAGTGTGTACAACCTGGATGCTGAATCTGGTAGCAATTACTTTCTGGCTCCTCCTGGTTATTAGTTTGTCATCTAAGACTTGGTTTTGTTTTGTAATGAGAGCTAAATGGAAGCTGTGTATTTGTTTTTGCCCTGGAAATTCTTATCCGGGCTAGATGAATGTAATGTCTGTCCCCTTTGGTATCAAACTAACTAGCAAACCTCATTTGAAGTACAGGACAAGGCCAGAAGGTGATAGTGTTCTAGCAAAGATGAATATCCAAAGGTTGGTATCTTGGCTGTCCAGCTCAATGGTTATTTTCTTTACAATTGACAATCAGGACAGTTTGTTAATTCCCTCTTAAAAGAGCAGGCTGAACTCCAGGTCGAGCCAAATGCAAATTGGTCATCTCCGTTTTGGCGAAGTCCAGGACACTTTCTGAGAAGATGCCTTCTTAAAGCTTCAGGTCAGAGCTTGCTAATGAGGAATGGTCCTGAGAGAGAAGCGTCGTGGTTGTTTCGCCCCCGTATTAGCACAGCGTCTCTGAAGCGACAGCGCCCGCTTATAATCTATTCTCTGGCCTTTTCTCTTGAGAGCTTGGCAGGGGGTGTGATCTGTCACATTGCCCAGTGGAGGATAAATAGAGTGAGTAATGGAAACTTCCACAAAAGTTTGCAAACACACTGGCTTCTGAAGGATTTCTGGGATTTTTGGTTACTGTATAACAGGAAGAGGGCAATATTATATTTCCTTGCATTGAGCAGAGTATTTTGCCTGTTTTCCTTTGCTGCAGATACAGCTCTGAAACATTGTACATAACCTGGCGACTCATGGGGGAGCAACCTGGACAGGTTCAGAGATTTCCAAAGAGAAGGTGGGTGTCTGACCCCCTGTCCGTATGGCACCGCTGTGCAGATCCTGCAACAGCTAATGGAAATGTGCTAGAGTGCAGTCAGAAATTGCACTGAGGATTTGGGGTGTTATATGCCTACAGGTTTGTGTGTTTAGCAGCAGAGACTTGGTGTAAGGGAATGTAAGGTGAACATTCACATTTCTCAAACACAAATAACACAACTAATGTGAACTCATGCAATGGGTTTGTGTTACTGATCTGTCCAAAAAAGCCATGTCAAGTAACATAGTTCTGCAGGAGATAAAGTAGTTCTGGGAGTATTGGTGCAATTACTAAACAATGATAAATGATGATATTAGTCTTTAAAATAATTTACATGTTATATCATATGGGTTCTTTGGAGCTGTAATTAGAACTTACATGGTTCAGGGTTTAATTTTGTCCTCAACATAGAGTGTTGAGTAGAGCTCAGTAGGGGAGATTCATATTTATGTATATGTATATATTTATATACACACATATGTGTATGTGCATATATATGTCTATGTATGCATATGTATTTGACTCCCCATCTTCTGCACCAGTTCTCAGCTTGGTTTTTGGGAGGCCGAATTCGGGCTTAAAATAATTTGTATTTTACATGTGGACATAAACTGCGTGTAGCTTTACAGTCTGAAAAACTCCAGATGCTGGTGAGTAACGGCAGTGGGAGCACGCCATCCCAAATTTTAAACCGAGCGGCTCTCTATATGTTACCGGTTCTTATGGCTTGCTGCCCACACTGCAGCGACTCACTGAGCTGGGGATGGTGTCGCATTTTACACGGCGTTTGTAGTGCTGAGGGAATCCGGCTCTTTCCTTGGGTCATTTTTGGGCCCAGCTCCTTAAAGCACCTCTGTGAGCTGGGTTGACCTCCGGCTGGGCTTGCAGGTCGGACCAAGGCTGAAGATGTTTTCACAAACAGAGGCTTTCTTGGAATTTGTGTTCTTTTCCTTGGCTGACAGACCGACCACTGGGTATTCGTTAAAGCTGTTCTTTGCAAACATGCTAATACTACTTGATGCAGCTGACTGCAGTAAAATGTAGAGGCGTTTTTGTCAGTTCCCAGAGAAAAAAAATGACATTTCAGTTTGTCTCCACTACATCTCAGGCTCTCAACTGGTGTGAAACTGTGTAGGTATGGTGAAATCTAAAGAATGGCTGTCAGGGAGTTGCCATCCCTAATTTTTTGATACAGTCTGTATAGCCAAGATGCCATAGCCATGGCCACCATCCGTATTTTTTGGTGGGGGACACTGCCATGAATAGGGGCCACTTTAAGAAACATGTCTATGAGGTACTAATGCATTAACATCAGTCTACCTAAGGGTGCATCATGCAGTGCTATAAAGGCTACGGGGCCGATCTAATAAGACAGATCTAACACTAGAGGACAAGGAATGGGCACTGAGTTTTCAGGATGCCTTCGGTCACGATAGTACAATCTGCGTGGAGAAGGTGGAAAACCCCGTGGCTCCCATTTCTTTTTATCAGTATGTGGGTTCAAAGGACAAAGTAATCAGTCAATTTACTATTCCAAAGGGTGTTTAAAGATGGCTCTTTGGCAGGTGAGATTACAGAAAAGCAAACTGTGTAGAAAAAGAATTACTCTAAACAGAGCCTAGTACATTCAGGCAAACATAGCTATAGACACACACACACATATATGTGTACATATATATATATATTAAGGTCAACATTTGAAGAGTTTTTTACCCAAAGCCCAAATCTGATGCTGCTTATAGAAATGAAATTACATGTTTATCTAAGCCATTGAGATGTAGTTTCAGTTTATCCTGTGTGAGCACAACTAATCCTTTCACTGATGTTCAGCTTCTGCCAGTGCAGTCAATGGACTAATTGTGCGAAGTGAAGCATACAAACACAGCAGTGTTTTATGTAGTACATCTCGCCATTTCCTGACCCTGTCTCCCTCACACTACCTTCTTGCAGTCCTCCAGCCAGATCTGTTGAAGAGGCAGAAATACCCAGATTAATTTCCCTGCTTTGACAAGCTCCTTTACATTGCAGGAGGCCAACTTTTATAGCACATCCATAGGAAGCGTCCCCACTGCAGCCTTTCACCACGCAGGAGACAGACTGAAGATGTAGGCAGCTGGCAAAGTGAAAGCAATGAAGAGGTGTTCTGAGGCTGATCATGTTTTTCCTAGTACTTGCATTTTCCTAGTACTTGCATTTTTGGGGAAGGGCATGAAAAGGAAGATAAACAAGAGATGATTGTGGCAGGCCGAGAAGCAGCAGTAGCTGGCCAAAATGCTTCAAAGAGAAGAGCAGTGAAAAAAGGTAAGGACACAAACTCCATCCTTTTTGGTTTCCTGCTGCTTGAATATTTTCTTCTTTGTCAACAGTTCTGCCTTTGAAAGCACTGACATTTTCTGAAGATTCCTATAAATACTATAATAGCTATTCAGCATTACTTTGAGGAAAATATAGCTCTATTTTTACAGCTTTCTCTAGCCCCCTCAATTCGTCCTCTGGAACTGTTTTCTCTAGCAACTCTGCAGACTGATAAAATATGGGTAGCGGTTAAAAGTTTGGGAATATCGTTGGATAAATACTGCATTTGGATTAATAGCCCAGCAGTATCATGGGGAAAGGGAATTCATGTAGAAATCATTAAGAGGTATCGCAGATTACAAAAGATTTTGATGCAAGACATAGAAATCATTCTCAGAAGCAGGTACTTTCTTCAATAAACTGTTTTTACTTAAGGGTCCACCAGAAAGGATACGTGTCTAAAAAGGCTGCAAAACTCTGGTGTCAAACCTTTTTGTGTCATAATGTCAAGTATACACCCAAAGGGAGGAGTGGAAAGGGGTTAATTTGGGGGTTTGGTCCCTGCTTATGTTTGATTTTAACGGTGCTGTGTCATACTGGTATCGAGGATGGGATTCTGCCTTGGCCAGCATCTGTTGTCAGACATAAAGTTCCTTTCTTAGGATTTTGGCCAAAACTAAGTGATTTGAAAGTCCCACTGGCAACATTCTCAGCATAATTGTTTTAACGAAGTTTATAGCTAGATTGATACTGCTATTCAGCCACCTGATTTTCCTTTCCTGTTTTTAAATACACTCAAAGGAAGTCTTGCTAAAAAGTGATAATGTTCCCAGTTGTTTTAACTTCCTTTATTTTTACAAAATACCCAAGCAGGTTTTCCCGAAGCCTCCTATGTGGTCTTCATTCCTTGGCAGAGAATAGTCATGGAAAACACAGTAGCAGAAGGCATTGGTGCAGGACTTAGCAATGGAGCTGATCAGACAAAGAATAAGGTCTTAGAAGGATAGTATAGTGTGCAATGAACAAATTAGGGATGGAAGCAAAGTTTTTTAGGAAGACTTGGTCTGAATGATGCTTAAGAATCCTGCCCCTAGGTCTTCCTTTCTAATGGGAGCATCCAGTGGTCTGTGCCACACTGAATTTTAGTCACAAAGTCTGGCTGCAGTAACAGTTTCTAGTTTCTTCATTTTCTAATTGCTGCTCAGGATCCAGGTTCATGTGTTCTAACAGGACCACATTTGCTACCTGGTGTTTTGGAAAAACTTACACAAAAAATGAAATGCGTGTGGTAGCCATGGGACTGGCTGCCTTTAAAATTTAAGTGCTACATCATTTGGCATTGCTCAGATGTGCTGAGTGCTTTAACATTGGAGCAGAAATAACTGCTGATAACTTTTTAGTTATCAGCAGTTCTTTCTAGTGTTTCTAAAGTGTGGTTCTTTCTAGTGTTTCTAAAGTGTGGCATACATTGAGACTTGGACAGGGTTTTCATTGGCAATGGGCCTAATCATGTTGTTAACATTAGGCACATGAAAACAGGATTTCCTGCCCCAGAGTCTTAGTACCCTTTTGGTCTTACCAAGGCACCAAGCACTCCATAGCTCTGAGATCTACCAAAGTGGTCGACAAGTGACAATAAACTTTTGGAATGCTCTCAAGGGCCTGTCTTAAATGGTCAAATACTTACATGCCTGAGTGACTGCCCTTGTCTTTTGTTTTTCAGGTCTTTAGTTTCTGTCGGCTCCAGCAGATCAAATGGCAGCAGTGCCGGGAGGATGAGCGGGTCCCTGATCTGCGCTGCAGCCTGACGTTTGGTCCCGCGGGGTAAACACCAGGGAGAGCTCAATAAACAAGCAGAGCCAGTTCCATCTGTGCAAGGGTGGTCCAATTCAGGAGCTGCTGTGGCACTGCATGGATGTAAGAACTGCTGCAGGTGTGAGGTTACCCTGTGCTTTTTGAGAGATGATGCTCCGACGAGGATTTCTTGTATTTCTTCCCCGGCTCGCAGGTCTGCTTGTGGTGGCCTGTTGCTCCGTGTCCATTGTTTACATGTTGGCTTGCACACCCAAGGGGGATGACGAGCAGCTCGCCTTGCCTCGGGCCCACAGCCCGACCGACAAGGAGGAATACGAAGCTGTTCTGCAGGAACGAGAAGAGCAGCATCGTGACTACATCGTCAGCTTGAAGAAACAAATAGCCCAGTTGAAGGCTGAGCTCCAGGGCAGAAATGAGCAGCTCAAGAACATGCAGGAGCAGTTCCCAGACTCTTTGGATGTTCATCTTGACCACAGCAATCCAGCAAAAGTCCAAGCGAACCTTCTGGCTTTCCTCCGTTCCCAAATAGCCAAAGCGGAGGTGCACAGTGGCTTTAAGCTGTCCACTGAGTACGCCGTCGTGCCCTTTGAGAGCTTTACTCTGCAGAAGGTTTACCAGCTGGAAACGGGACTCACACGCCACCCAGAAGAGAAACCCGTCAGGAGGGACAAGCGTGATGAACTGACAGAGGTGATCGAGTTGGCTCTTGGCAGCCTGAACCACCCGGAGGCGGATAGCAACGCAAGGCAGCGGGTGTTCACAGCCTCTGACTTTGTTGAAGGTTCGTACGCAAACAACAGGTTAGAGAGGCTTTGTGAGAAGCACTTGCGTGGCAGCAGTGCCCAAGGAGATGGGTTCAAGGTTGGAGTTTGGGTCTAACTAGTGCTGAGACTCAATGACGCTCCAGCTCTGGTGTTACCCTGGTCCCACCTGCACTGCTTCAGCAGAGGGGCAGGGTAGGTTGTGAGGACAGCAATTGAAAGGCTCAGTTAACTTAGCTGTTATCACCTGTAGCTTAAAATGAAACAAAACCCAGAAGCTTTTAGGTGAATTCTTATATTGGGCGTAGCATACAACCTTTTAGCCCCCGAATACCAAAAAGAGCTAAACAGAGTTTTGTCATCAGCCATACATGTAATACGGAGACAATAAGTGTCCATTTTCTAAGTGCTACTTTTAATAGCAACAACAATCAGCTCTTGATTTATGTCTTCTGATACAGAATCTGAAATCATCTGTTAAAGGGAATGGTAGCTTTACTCTTGCTTTGCAGATGGGAAGGTTGAAGCAGTAGGAGGACGTTGTCCCTGGGCTTGATAGGCAGGGTGCTGAATTTGGAACAGTACTTGTGTCTGTGAAGTTTTTCTGGGGCAACACATTTGTCGAGCTATTTTATTGGATTTCATATTGGAGAAATATTTTAATGTCGCTTTCCACTTTGGCCACAGCCTCTCTGCTGGTGTTGTCAGCCTCTGTGGAGGCTCCCAGCCTCTCTGCAATAAGTTTTGGAGCAACATTAAAGTATCTTCCTGTCCAGCAGAGACAAAAACTGCTGATCGAGGTACAAAGAGATTCATTGCTCTGTATAATATGAAAAGGAGGAGGAGGGGACTTGAATTTTCTGTTTCAGTCTGCATTCCAAGTATGGATTGGACCCAGGGCTTGTTTGGATGACAACCTTGTGCAGATACAGCAATCTGCATTAAAAGTTAGTAACAGGCTGGATTCCTTGGCTGGATTTCTTGGGAGCTGCCCAAGGTAGCTGGAACTTTCTGGAAGAGGGGCCCAGTCTTCCCCAGAAAATAATAACACTTTACCTTTATAAATAACAGCGCACAGACTCCATATGCATCCCAGAGGCTCAAGGTAGACACTCACGTTTTGAGGCTGGCCAGGTAGAGGGATGTGGTGAGGTGAAAATCAGATAACTGCTGTCATAGACAGGGTTAGAAACCCGAACTGCTGCTGTTGGTTTGTCAGTCTTGCATCTTTGGTTATGCCCAACTCAGAAAAACTTTCGGTAGCGGCTTTACTCCTGCTGCCTCAAGTGTGTTGCCGATCCCGGGTCTGACTTCTCTACTGGGGTGATACTAGGCAGTCTTGTTTGCTTCAGGTTTTATGTGCTGGGGGGAACATTTGGAGTTTTTTTATTCCTATGGATCACGTCTGGTACCTGCCATTCTTTGGATGGTGCTGTGTATATTGGTACTCGGGGATGGTGCAATGCAGGGAGGTTAAGGAGAGTATGTTTATCTTTCTCATTTGTGCCTGTCTCTTTGTCTTCGCAGAGGGAAAATATTCCTTCAAGCTCTTTTTACATCTCAGGGGAAACGGTTTGTCTCTGTGGCTCTTAAAATAAGCATTGCATGTGGCTCTGCGGTTTCTAGACAGAGCCACTTGCGCGTGGGAATCAGACTGTGACCCCAGCATCTCCTTTCTGAGCCCAACTCCCTCTCAGCAGCTTTGCTGCTACACGAAATTTGGACAGGATTCCCAGACAGTTCTCCTTCTGCGAGTAATAGCTGACGCGCGGTGGAATTTTCCGTTTTTTCCTTATTCCAAACGGAGTGAACCACACCTTCTCCCTGGGGCCCCAAATGATCCATCTGGTTGCAGCTCTGCGTTCAGTTTCACTCTTCATAGGGCTGTGTAGCTACTATACCCCCCTGCTCCACTCCCGTGTTCCTCCCACTCCTGCATCGAGTTTGTTGGTTTTCTGCCCCATGGAGTTACTGAGGGAGAGCGTGGAAAGATGAGGAATCTCTGTATGTTATAAGCAGGCTTAAGGACCGCTTTGTTTGCAGCTGAAGGCCAGTCGCTCTGGGCTGCTCATTAACTTATGTAGGTGCAAGCAGAGATCTTTACGGCATCATCATTAGAAAAAGCATAGAAAAGGTGCATTTTAGCTGCTGCTTGCTAACTGGTATCAAATTGCTTCTTTGATTTAGCTCTTTGCTGTGAGGAGAAATGTCTGTCCACTGTTCCAAACATACAAAGCAGACCTTGAAATTTCTCTTTAAGATGAATTTACTTTAAGTTTGATTTAGATCTTTGTTTAGCTTATTATCAAGCTCGCCAATACCAGCCACCTCAAGCAGTGCCTGGGTCAATGATCACACCCAGCAAAATACTTAGATCATCAACAAGCTTTCCCTATGAACAAGGTGGTAAGGAGAACTCAAAGGCACTGATTTCTTTTTTTTTACTTATCAAGAGGAGGAAAATCCAGAGGCTCTAAAGACACCAGATGATCTCAAGGGTAGGTTCAAGTTCAGAAATAGTTTGTGGTCTGCACTGTGGGCAGGCTGTATAGCAGAAACTAGCAGGGCAATCAAAGGTGCAGTTTTAAAAGATTACTGGTGAAATAATGATGGAGCTGCTAACAAAAATGGCAGTTTCTCATTGGAGTCATGTACTGTACTGGCAGATTGGCGCATTTGATGAATTAGCTCATATTAAAAATAAGGCATGAAGGGAATAAGTAAATCTGTCTTGTATAGACCAGCCAAATTGCTCATTAAAATAAAAACTTAGAGAAGATGAGGCAACTCGCAGAGTTCTTGTCAGATAAAATCACACCTCATGAATTTTTGGGGTCTTCTGAACATACCAGTGTTGCAGAGATTGACGTGTCACTTGGAATGGGTAAAATCTACAGCAGTCAGGCGAGTTACGTCTTGTTTAAGGTCTCAGAGTATTTTTTTTCACTGGAGCACAGGCCAGTGCTTTTACAGTTCACATCAGCCCTCAGCATGGGAGCGGTTTCACCCCTGAGTGTCTTAAGAGGACATTCCATATGGAAATGTAAATCCTTGCAAGCAAACAGTGACCAGTGTTAAGGACAGCATGTCTGCTAGGCTGCCATGTGTGTAAGCAAAGAGCAACCTTCAACAGGGTGTAACTCAGCCAAGTCTAGGAGTGTATCCATGAGAAGAGCAAGTGCCTCCTGGAGGCCGGAGTCATCTCTGTGCCACACTGAGCCTCCTCCGAGTGATGGTGGATCACGCACCGCTTGAGAAGTAAATGCCTTGTAGCTCTACTGCCTTTTCGGCTGTGCTTGGCGTATCAGAGCTGTGTCTTATTTCACCCCAGGAGCCCGGCTTGAAATCAAAAATCCCTTCCCTTTGTGTTCTTGCAGGGATCTATCGCACGGAAAAGGACAAGGGCACGTTGTATGAGCTGACTTTCAAAGGAGATGCAAAGCACCAGTTCAAGAAGATGGTCTTATTCCGGCCGTTCGGTCCTGTAATGAAAGTGAAAAATGAAAATGTCAATATGGCTGACACACTTATTAATATCATTGTCCCCTTGGCCAAGAGAGCCAGCAAATTTCGACAGTTCATGCAGAATTTCAGGTGGGTTCCCTTTCAAGTGCTGCCTTGCTTTCTCTTATTTGGATATAGTGAGATGCAATTTTGGGATTTATTGAGACCTCACTCTGTAAAAATCCTGCTACTTTTGCCTAAAGTTTCACTGCGCCACTAAGAAATCATTTTAAGACCAGAGTAACTGAAAGGCATTTGGGTTTTTAGTGCATGATGTTGAGCAGTAAAATCAGTTATATTGCAGTCCCTCAGAGTTTCTGATTTGCATGGACGTGATTTATGTCTCTCAGTCTGTTTTTTGGGAGTACTTTCAATGTGCTGAAAATTTCATGACAGTAGTTGGAGAGGAATATTTCTAGGGGGAAAAAAAAGGGAATTAGTACTCCCAGATATTATGCCAGAGCAAAGATAAGCAGAAATATATTTGAAGTTAAGGGTAGCTTTTTCTGTTTAGTATAGAGACAGCCTTCTCGGGTAAGATTTAATTGAGATATGGCTTTAAGTATCTGCCCAGAAAAGCTTGTGTTAGCCAAAGATACCCACTTTTACAAATAAATTTTTTTTCCTAATCTCAGCCATCTAAAAATAGGCTCCTTGTCTGGATTACCCATCTAAATGGCTTCTTTTAGGATGGGATAAATCACCCTCTGGTGTGGCTGATCTCTCTGTTGATCACAGATTAAATCTTTGTACAAATGAGGCATGATGTCTAGCATTAGGTCAGACTGATCCTGCCCTTAGGCAATTGGATTGATCTCCAGTTGATAGTTAGATTTTAGGAAATTCTCCTTTACACAATGCCAAAGATCGGACCTCTGGAATATATATATTTATATTTACTAGAAATCAATATTAAGAGTAGAGGTATGAATGGCTTCTTTAAAATCCTCCTTCTCAGATTCTATACATGCCCAATCTTCCAGAGCACTGGACAGGCTGTTTTAATAATGTCCTTTAATATAACACGTGCTGCTTAGATATTAGTAAGTTTGTGATCTGCCTCAAAGATCAGTCTTCTGTCCCATTTGCTAGAGGCAGTGAGCCCCTTTTTTTGTACAAGGACTTCTTTTAGCAACCCATGCCCTCAGGAACCTCCTCTGCCTTCCCATTTGGTATTGTGTTCCAAAAAAAGCAAACTTCTGGGAAGTCCTAAATCTGTCTTTATTTTCTAGGGAAATGGGCATTCAGCAGGATGGGAGAATTCACCTCACCGTAGTTTACTTTGGAAAAGAACAAATGAATGAAGTCAAATCAATACTTGAAAACACCTCCAAGTAAGTGCTTGAATATCTGACTGTTCATACACAGTGTTCACATCATGATTTAGAGGACAAGGTATTTCTTCAAATTCTTAGAAGGGCCAAAAACTTCTTGACTTCACTGAAGAAGCTAGAATCTCCTGCATACCTCCACCTTTGATTTTGTGGTATGAGTCTTTAGAATCACAAGGAAATTTTACTGAATTTACTTTACCAGCTTTGCAGTTGTGTTTGAGTTTATTCTTTTTAGCTTAGGCCTAGCACTCATTATGACAGGTTTTAAATAATTAGGACATAAAGCATTTTGTTTTCATTTTCTTTGCATGTTAAAATGGGTACCTGATTGCTCTCTTCCTGCACAAACAGTGAATATTTCCTCAAAGCAATTTCAAAGGTTGTTTTGAAGTACCAGATTTGCCATCTTGAAGGTTTTGAGAATCACAGAAATATTTTTTTTGTCTGCAAATACAAATGTCACTTGGTAAATAGAATATTTTGCTAAAATACAACAACAGCTGTTCAATTGAGTCTCTTGGGCTTTTCCTTTCCTTAGATCAGCCAACTTCAAGAACTTCACCTTCATCCAGCTGAATGAAGAATTTTCAAGAGGAAAAGGATTAGACATTGGTGCTCGAGTGTGGAAAGGAAACAATGTTGTTCTCTTTTTTTGTGATGTGGACATATACTTCACAGCTGAATTCCTGAACTCCTGTAGATTGAACACACAGCCAGGTACTGGGACTTACGAAATGCATAGTGTTTTTTTTCAGCAGATTTTTAGTTACAGTGTAATAGCCTTCACCAGAGTGTGCTTGACTTTGAATTGATAATGAAGCTGCTGCAAATCTTTCCGAAAATGCAGAGGACTAATTAAGGCATGTGTAGACATTCCATTTGTGGGTGCCTTTTGAGAGATTGTAGCTCCTCTGCTTCTCTTGTGATGGGATTCTTCTCATACAAGGAATATAGGCTTGGTCTATACTTTGTGTGGCCTCATCTGGGTTTGACCTTACAGGAAAGGGAAATGTGTTTTATACAGCTTTTTAAAAAAATGAATCTGTTGTCATTTCTAGGCAAGAAAGTGTTTTATCCTGTTCTCTTCAGCCAGTATAACCCCAGTATAATTTATGGCCACCACGATTCCATCCCACCCTTAGAACAGCAGCTGGTGAGTACCTATTCCTTCAAACACCTTCTTTTCCCTAGACAAGGCTTTCGTTTTTGAAGGATGCACACACTCTCGGGTGGTGTTTCCCTATTCCTGTGCAAAGTGATGTCCTGCACAGATAAAATAAACCACTGGAGTCATCTCACAGCTTGGGGTGGCAAGTTCAGGTGAATCCCAGCAGTTGCTTGGCAGCCTTTTCTGTCCTCTTGTGCTCTGGCACTGCATTGCGTAGACACTAAAGGAGTGATAGGAGTGGTATCTTTATGTATGCAGCCAACCTATCCTAAAATCTATCCAGCCAACCTATCCTAAAATCAACCATCCTATCTCCGGAATATCCCAGCCTCCATGTTCTCAGTAGCTTCTTTCTCTGATGGGAATCATTTAGAGATGCTCAGACTTCCAGTTAGGAAAGGAAATAGTGTTTAGTTCTCAAGCTAGCATAAACTGCACAGAATCTGTTGTCAGAATTACACAAATATTTATAGCTTGAGTTGTAAAATGTGATGCTCGTGTCAAAAAGTTTCTCAATTTAAAGAAGTACTGCCAATCTCATTATATGTATTTTTTTAATATATTCGGCCCACATGAGTTCCTGGGCGTAAGGCCAGGTCTGTGCCATTAAAACAAGACAGACTTAGCTGTCTATATCCCAGGTTGCTGAGAAAGGAACCTTCAGAAAGCTTTGAAAGCAATTGATTTGTGCAGCAGCCACTTGCACTAATGGGAAATAATAATGCTGATGCATACAAATAGCTTGGCGTAATGGCATCGTGATGAAGATTTCCTGTTACAGTGCAGACCTGATGGGTACAGTCTTCTCTTAATTGGCTTCTGCAGTGGTTTGAGTTTGTCATGAAAAGGAGAAATGAGAAAAGAATAGCAATCATAACAGAAAAATAAAAAAGCTCCCAAAATGGCAAGGTTTATGAGCAAAAAGGAGAAGTGGGACAGAGAAAGAGAGTGTTGAGAGAATTTTATTTCACCTGGAATAGGATTTTTTGGTTAAAGAAATGCTGGGATTTGTATGTTTAGAAATGGAAACCATGTCTCCACTGCTTCTATAGTTTTATGGCAAGTGAAGGCAAAATTTTCAAAAATAGCTACTCAAGAGTCATTGCATAAGCAGGAGTGTGCAGTACTGCTGAGTGGATTGTAGGATTACATGTCTCTTCCAATCTTTTGCAACTCTTGGGTATTTCACCACACTGGGTTACATGATGACCCTGGAATCTAACCTTGGATATCTGCTTTTCTAAATGCCAACCACGGTGTCTCACTGCACTGATTTGCTACCTAGAATAATACATAATGTTTCCATAGTCCATCTCTATAATGTAGATTGCAAATTCAATGTGATAGAGGATTTAATGGCGTATATAATCCCCACCTGACATTTCTGGGCTCCAGTTGGAGTTGATTTTTTTTTTCTTTGGCAGTAATTCTGTAATGGAAAATTATTTTCACCATTTTCCTAATTTTTGTCAAAATTTCANCTTTTCTAAGTGCCAACCAGGGTGTCTCACTGCACTGATTTGCTACATACATAGCATTTGCTACATACAATACATACTGTTTCCATAGTCCATCTCTATAATGTAGATTGCAAATTCAATGTGATAGAGGATTTAATGGCGTATATAATCCCCACCTGACATTTCTGGACTCCAGTTGGAGTTGATTTTTTTTTTTCCTTTGGCAGTAATTCTGTAATGGAAAATTATTTTCACCATTTTCCTAATTTTTGTCAAAATTTCAGAGATCAAAAAGCTGTCAGTTACATGATCAGATTAGAACTGCTATTTTTTTCCAGCGCTCTTGTGGTCCAGAATGTAGATGCCACCATCTGCTCTGCAGCACAGTCTGGCTTCCTTGACTTACCAGTACGTTTTCTGTGTCAGCTTTGAATCGTGCAGAAACAAACTTAATTTAGAAGGAAATTTTGCCTGTGAAAAAGGAAAACTCCAGAGATTGAGGTGATATTGCTGTACTTGTTCCAAGGGGTAAAGTAAAACCCAAGGGTTTTACTTTATCAAGGGTTTTATCCCTAATAGCTAAAGACAATGCTGATATTTTGGGTAGGAGTATGCGATGAGCATCTACAGAAACTGGATCAGGTCCATCAGTGGCTTTATGTGAAGCAGAATAAAATGGAATAGAATAAAATGCTCTTATTTCCACACCCAGAACCTTATTTCTCTCTTGCTCAGACCGAAAGTATTTTTGTTCCCATATAAATGATCATTTTCGCCATGCAGATTATTAAAAAAGAAACTGGATTTTGGAGAGACTTCGGGTTTGGGATGACCTGCCAGTACCGATCTGATTTTATCAACATTGGTAAGAAAAAATACATTAAAATACATCAACCTTTGTAATGAAACATAAAAAATTGTGATCAGCTTCCCTCTGAAGGGGAACTGATAGGAAATTTATGCCCCTCTAGCAGCAGTGCTCTGGCTACACTTTCAGACCATTCCCAGGTGCCATAGGGGCTACCAGAAACTAAGCCCTGCTCAGTACAAATAGAGCAGTTTTGCATGATGGTAAAAGATTTTATTTAAATTGAAGAATTTGGATACTTCATGATGTTGCCAGGGACTGTGGCTCCTTGAAAGAGCTATCTGGACCCATAAAATACAGCAGTATTACCAAGTTTGCAAGTGGAAAGCGTGTATTTCCAATGTCATTTTGGATTTTCTTTGTGCCAGGTGGCTTTGATCTAGACATTAAAGGCTGGGGTGGAGAAGATGTGCACCTGTACCGCAAATACCTCCACAGCAACCTCATCGTGGTCAGAACGCCTGTCAGGGGTCTCTTCCACCTCTGGCATGAGAAGCGATGTCCGGATGAGCTGACCCCAGAGCAGTACAAAATGTGCATGCAGTCCAAGGCCATGAATGAGGCTTCTCATGGCCAGCTGGGAATGCTGGTTTTCAGGCAAGAGATTGAGACCCACCTCCACAGGCAGAAGCTGAGCAGTAAAAAGACATGAAGCCCGAAAAAAAGACAAAAAGCCTCCAAACGGACTTCAGGGAATTGTGAAAAAGAGCTGCTACCAAGAATAGGACTGAAAGAGGATGAAGCTTCCAGCCGACCGACGGCAAAGGAAGCTAAGGGAAATTGTTTGTCTTCTGGGTTTTCTTAGTAGGGCTTTTAAGCACTCCATTAGCCTGCCAGTTTAGCAGCAGCTGCTGCTTCCACTGTGAAAGATGGGTATAGTTGATGAGACTCAAGGTTATGCAGGCTACAAAAGCTGTGAATGTTACATAAATGCCAGCGTGATCTTCGCAGTAACAAGTGGATATGCTCTGCTCTCTTGAAACATTCGTAAGATGCAGTTGCTTAAAGGACTGACCTTCGAAAGGGCCAGTAATAAGGAGTTGTTTTTTTATGTCTGATATATTCAAAAAGGGCTACTTTCTAGTAAGTACAGAGCTGCTGCTTGGAGAAGCAGAGCTCTGGTTGTTGCAGCGGTTAAACTGGAGGTGACCAGAATGCTTTTTCCTTAAGGACTTTCCGAAAAGTTATTCCCAGTTGCTTCGGAGAAAAGAGGCATCACAGAAGGTGCTTTCTAACCGTCAGCAAAAAGCAGGACCCAGCAGCCAAGTGTGACCTCCCCAGAAAAACGGGGTAATTCATTCTGTGCTGTGGACAGTGAACCCAAAGCAATGAGCCATGTCTCTTATCAACTCAATATGATGGTGTTTTTTTTTTTTTTTATTTAGAATACTGATAGTATCATGAGATTTATTTTAAATTAAGTTCCTTTGTTTGAGAATTACTTTTTCCTATTCAGGTTTTTTCCTTCTGGCCTTATAAGGAAACAACATAGGCTTCCAATATTTGGAAAATGAGCTGCCAATCTGTTCTCATGGATAGGAACTTGGTTTGGAGAAATCAAGTGATTTTTCTGCAGAACTGAAGTGCTGCAAGGAAAAAGCTTTACTGTTCTGAAGAAATGAGAATATATTTCAACTTGCAGCACTGATTTAGCAGCATACTTTAAACTGACTGCCAGATACCAAACAAATGAACATTTTGTGACATTATACCAAAGCATTTCTTCTCAACCAAATCTAGAGTTTTTCCCAGGGCTTAGCAAGTTTTTTATAGTTCACAAAATAAATGACTTTTTGTGATTGATTCCTGGACCCTACAAATGCTCTTATGGTAATAATAGGCTCATCCTAGAAATTACTCTCCTTTTTAGTAGATTTTTTTCAATTGCCTAGAACTGTTGAAAACATGAATTATTGTTACTACAAAGCATTTTCTCTTAATGTGACTGCTGTTTATCATTTTAAATTTACTAGCCAACAGAAAAATGCATGGACTTGGCAATCCTATTTCCATACCTAAATGCTGTTTTTCCCAGCAGTCAGTTTGTTTTATAGCTGTATTTTAATTTGAGGCAGTCTGAAATTAGGAAGACACGTGTTTGTTTGCCTTTTGTTAGATGCAAGAGATCTTCCTTGTGCTACCCTTGCAAAATACCAAATATCCCCAAAGTTTCCCAGAAATAGAAGAATCTGGAAGGTGTCTGGAGGGCACCTATTGTAGCAAGGGTGCTGCCACTGCCGCCAGTGTCAGAACATAAGTGTAATAAACTTCAGGTTTTCTCCTTCACAGCAGTTACTTGAAGCAAAGAGTCTTTCAACACCAAGGTTGGTTTCTTCAAATGCATGGGATAGGTGCTGTACACTTGGCAACAGATTGCTGAACAACATTTTTTGGCTATGTTTATCCAAAGAAAACAGTTCAGTAAGAGGGAAGAAAGGCTTTTTTTCCACCACCACCACTACCACCCCCAGAATAGCTCCTGCCTGTGGTTCATGGTGCAGATTATCTTGAAAATAGCTATTTGATACATGGGATATCAAAGTGCTCAAGAAACTCCATAATTCATTTGCCCTGAGAGAGTGTTGTTACATTCAAAAGCTCACTTTACGTCAGGGCTTTATCTCTAGCAAGTTAAACCTGCTGTAACTGGAGTGCAGATTTCAGCTTCCCTCCTTTGCATGGAAATGACTTACTAACATTGCTGGGAATTTTAAGACCAGGTGATCACAAGACTTTCTTTTACTCTTATCCTGCAGAATGCAGGTGAACATACCCTCCAAATCCTGTCTTGACTCTAGATCTGTTGTAGGCCAAAGGGAGATTTTAGAAGGACTGAAATTTGAAAGTGGTGGCAGAAGCAGCCCCTTCAAATTGGCATTTCAGTGTATAGCCTCACTTGTATATTTAAAGAGTAATCAAACAGATACAAAGGGAGAAGGTTACGCTGAAAGGAAAAAAATCTGAATTGAAGTTCACACTCGACGCATCCCAGTGGTTTGGACGCAATTTGCAATAAATAGCTTCATTCTGGAAAATAACATTCTTTACTGGCAAACACTCCTCTGTAAACTGAACTAATACTGATAGAGGCACTGCTTCTTAAGTCGCTTAGACTCTGTACATTTGACTTTCAGACAAATTCCCTTCCCTCCCTCTTCTTAAAAAAAATCTCTGTCCATGCAGAAAGGCCATTGTGAGATTAGACACAGATTAAACAAGTGAATATCTGTATTCAGAGACTAGAGGAGTTAAAAAAATGTATGTTTCGTGAAAATCCCATTTCACGGGCGGGTTTCACTTAGGGTCACCAAGGATTTGTAGGTGTGTTTTGCTAAACACCCCTGATTCCAAGGGCATAGCATTTACATGATTAAGCTTTACATGAAGCAATTTACTCCCAAGATTGATCCACCTCTGCAGGTTGTTTTGTGCCCTTGGGAAGGTTTGATATTCCATTGTAGATAGTGGTCTCTCTCCTAGATGTCACGCAAGAGGCATTTCCAGAGCAAGAGGCAGCTCGAGCACAGTCACCCCCAAGGACCCACAAAAACGCCTGGAAAATGTTTGGCAGCATGTCCCCGTGCGACCGATTGCTCTGTCCTGTAATGCACTCCAATGTGCGCGTTACATCTAGGTGGTTTTTAACTTGCTGGCCGCTGCATCTTTTGGTTCAGCTGCTAGGACAAGCTCACGATAGCCTTTATCCTCCCGCTGCTTTGCTCTGAAGGATTTGAAATAGAAGCACTTATGGCAGCATTTTTCAGGTAAGCATCGGCAGCTGTATGTCAAAGCAGAGTCTTTATGAAAACAGGCTCGGAGCTGCATAGCGAGAGTGGGAGCTTCATTCAAAAAGAGCCAGGTAATCGGGTTCTTGGTCCTCTTGGCCACACGGGTAAAGCAGCAGCTCCTTCCCCAAAGAAGTGATGGGCTCCTCCTGTTGACAGAGGATATAGTTAAAATGCTATCTTCAAAATATGCCATTGTGCCTCGATCTGTCCCAAAATCCCTGGAATGGGCAGCAGTCTCGAACTGGGGAACTCAGGGGAAAGAGCTGCCTTCACAGAAGAGTATTTGTGCACTGTGCAATCACCCAGACCGGGATTCAGGCAGCTCTTAGGAAGAGTTGTGTTTATTTTGTCGGCAAACTCGGTAGAGTGTGAAAGGCAGCCCTGTCTGCAGAGGGCTGGAGTGAGAACTGTGCAATGCACAGGTAAGCAGGGCCACGAGCTTGGTGTGCTGTGTGCTGGTGTGGTCAGAAGTGCATGAGTGTCACCATCCAGCTGTGGCCTTTGGGAATGCTATCCTGGCATTACGAATGCCAAGGGTAGAGCCTGGAAAGCACGTCCCCCCTTCTCACACGAGCCTTGTTCAAACACAGGAGCTTCCTGTGCATTTAATTCTGTCTTTCACATAGATGTATCCACCCTGACTTTAAACTGGATGGTGCAGCACTAGCTGTCTAGCTAGCTCTTGCTTTCAGGAATTCAGCCCACACTTTGAAGCAGACACGGGAAGCAACATAAAGAAGCCACCTTTGCCTTTGATTACATGCAATGTGGTGTACTCAACATCATGTCTTTTAAGACTATTGAGATAGCTTTTATTCTGAAGCTGGAGACGGGTGATATTTTCTGCCTGTAGAACTTGCTGTGACACCCAACAACAGAGAGATACCTAAAAGCAGTCTGAGTAATTCTGCCACTGTCACCTAATCAGCATTTGTATTAAATAGCATGTGGTAACCTGAGCCCCATGTGCCAAGTGTTCTGCACACTTTGGAGAGAGTAATGGAATGATTCTGGTTCTAAAACATTTGAGATGCCCTAGACATCCCCACAGGACAGCACATAAAATGTGGGCCTTCTTATGGGGAGAGCTGCACCCTTCTGGAACAGCACATAGGATACCCAATGATGTGATGACATAAATATGATGACAACCAAACCTCTCCCTTTTTGTCTTAAAATGCCCTTAGGCAATTAAAAAAAAATAGTTAATGAGCATATTACTAGAGATTCACCTTGTGGTAGTCAACAAGGTCAGCCAGCGTTGAGTGTTGTAGCTGGTCGACTCCAAGGAAACTGTAGGAATCACCAGAGGCATCGATAAGGAAGTGTTTACATCCCTGCACAGACTGATAGGAGAGCACGTATCCTTTCATTTTTTCACTCACACGGACTAGAAAGCTCCCAGGCATTGCTTTACTCAGAAGGTCCTCTGCTTTCTTGGAGGTTAGGATACCTGTTGAAAACCAAGACACAGAATCCAAGGGATATTTCCCTATTACACATGTGTTATTTGGGATTCAGGACATAGCGGTTTAGTCTATTGTACGTCAAACTCAAATACATAAAGGATATTTTGAAGATCTGACCTCTGCTGTGACACTTCAGCTTGTCCATTGTCGTAACGCTAGAGGAATTTGAACCACATTCCTTATGGGGAGAAATGGCCAGGACTCACCGTGGAACCAAGGCGCGATTGTGTCCGTTGTTCTCTCATAGCCGGCTCGGAGAGGAAACTGCTCCTCCTTGAACCACTTAATGATGCTTTCTTCAGTGGAATTTGACACTGTCCTCTGAACACCCTCTTTCCTGTAACAAAAAGACTGTGGTTGTGAATTTGTGAAGAAAGTATCTGGAATTTGTAAAGGCTCAGTGCCATAGTGTTAGCTGGATGGTTTTGGAAGGAGCTGTTATCAAGAAGATGAGAGCCAAAGGAGCAGGACTCCTATCTAACTTGCATGGGGGGCTCTGTAGTGGTCTAGGCTCTGTATTTTCCCCCCTAGTCCATCTTCTCTGTGTGAAAAAGGCCAGTATTTCTCACCTCAACCAATCCTTGCTGCAGCAGAAGAATCCCAGCACTTCTCCCCTCACCTTCCCCCAGGGGTGTGCACATTTCCTTACCTGGTTGCCCTTCTGTNCTGTATTTTGCCCCCCAGTCCACAGTCTTCTCTGTGTGAAAAAGGCCAGCATTTCTCACCTCAACCCAGCACTTCTCCCCTCACCTTCCCCCAGGGGTGTGCACATTTCCTTACCTGGTTGCCCTTCTGTTTGCTGGGGCAGGAGGTAGAAGCACAGGCTTGGGAGGGAGAGGCGGATACCGGAGCGGGCTCTGGTCACCTGCCCCAGCTTTCTTGGAAACATCTGCCTGCCTCCCCCTGCGCATGCCCTGCAGCGAAAGCCTCCGGTAGTCGTCCCTGGCTTGCTGGGCCAGTGAGCGTCTTTGCTCATCTGCTGCCTTGGATTTCCGCACTGAAGCAAAAAAAAGAGAGACTCCCACATGAGTGAAAATGCAGGGAACTTTCAAACTTGCTGCCTCTTAGCTGGCTCCCTGCTTGCTTTTATGGAAAGTGAAGAACTGGGCTGGGTCATTTTTTAATTGATGAAAGCTGTGTGGTAGCTCATCCTGGAGTCTGTAGGAGTTACCAGCTCACTTACCTAACTGACCAGCCTGTCAGGCCAGTTGTTTCCTTCCGTTTGTAATCAGCCTGGGATATTTTTATTAGGAAAAATAAAACCCCTGTTCTGAAGTGAAAGCAATTGGTAGGAGAGCATTGCCATCTACTGAGCAGCAAGGGAGAAACTCGGGAAGAAATGTGCTCAGTTTTCCTTCAATATTATTTCTCCTCAGGAGGGGAGGATGCAAGTAGCAGAACCTGAATCTGGGTAGAAAAACAAAAGGCAAGCCAAGTGTGGGGCCTTTCTCAGTATTTTTTACACACCAAGGTTGTGATGTTGCATCCCAGCCTCTGTGGAAGCTGGACAAGACTCCAGAAAAGGAATGAAGTAAAAAGATCTTTTTAGATTATACTATTTTTAAAATCACCTTTAAAGTATTGGTTTCTCTGGGAGATCCTGAACAGAAATGTAGAGTAACTTAAGTAGGAATTTCAGAAAGTTTCTGGCAGCAGTAACGGATGTTACAGTCTCCTACTGTCTGCCATGTTCTTTCCTGTCCTCTGGATTCATTACAGTCCATGTCCTGGCCCAACTCTAGTCTCAGTGTTGTGCTCTGATAATACAGAGTTTTATTTCTTTGCAGTGCTGTCCACTCTCTGAATATTTGCATCCATTTCTACAGGAGAATGATTGAGACGATCTGTAGAGCCCTAAGATTACTGGAGCCCCAGAAGGAAAGGTCAGCCTAAGATCTTACAAGATTCTTGCCATTCAGGCTCAGTCTCATCCGATTTCTGCAGCGTGCTCTGGCTCTCCAAACTTGCACCACTCTGTAGTGGTGTCTTGTGGGAGGCTGTGGTCTCTTCTGCGTTTTCCTTCTGCGCTTCCTTAGTCTAGGAAAAAAGCAATATGTTCAGTGCTTGGCTCCAGCCTAGTTTTTAGTCCTGCTTTTTAGATGGTCTTCAAGTACTAAGAACTCCATTCTGCAGCATGAACCCCTGTGATTCCTTCAATCCAAACCCTCTTTCTTTACTGCAGGTTACACAGGGGAAAGGAGGTGAAACCAGCCCATCAGAAATGCCAGAATCCCCTCCCCTCTTCACTCCCTGGTCTGCTGTGGCAACATTGCCTGAAACTGGTCCAAGAGGTGAGGACCCCTTCCTAGGTTGGATGAGGGTAGGAGGCTGGCAGGGCTTCCAGGATAAAGTCTGGGCCTGACCTGATGTGTTAGGAGTATCCTAGCTGACCGCTTACCTGCTGGAAGCCACCCTTCCTCCTGTAGCAGTCGGCCAGCATCTGGTGAATCCCCCTGGCTTCCCTCTGGGCACGGAAAAGAAAGAGCAGTGAGAAAGGGACGCAGCTTTAGGACTGTCATTCTTTTTTGGAGCTTTTTGCCAAAAATCCCCGATGAGCATTTGTGGGATTTGCAGGCCGTAAAGCTTCCCTCCCCACAAAGCAAACGCTGCCTGAACCTGTCATCGAGTGCTGTACCTGCCCACGCTCGTTCGCCACTTTGCCTGGGTGTTGCAAACCCCAACATGTTGGACTGACCCAACCAGCTGTGTATCTTCTGTTCCCGCTCCCCTGCAAACCAGTTTAGCTGCCTTGGCAGAAGCCGGTAGCCAAGACTTGCCTTTTAAGAGAAACAGTCAGACTTATCTTTGAGCAAACACACGCTGACCCCTTCGTTTGGCCCAGACTGCCTCCCGCAGAGCAGTGAGTGTTGCGTTAACTGTACTACACTCCTTACCAAGGACAGGCTTTGTTATAGCGTCATCATCTATTTGGCTAATATTTAATATTAACACGGGCTTCCAGCTTCCCTCTCTTTGAAAGAGAACTAGGAAGTTACAAAGGGAGTGAAACTGCTTGTTTTCTTATCTCAGACCCACATCGCCTGAAGCAAAACACACAGAATGCACAGTTCTCTCAGGTACAGTTAAATGGTAACCAGATCTCGAGAAACTGCTGTAACAGGCAGATCAGAGAAATTCTCCCCTTTCCCAGGCCTTGCTCTTCAGCCTGAATCCTCCTTCCAGCAGAAACCTGGGAATAGAACTACTAATATCATGGCAGGAAGAAAGATACTAAGGCACACCTGCTCGTTCCTTTTGAAGGGCCTTGAAGGGATCTTGGTTTTGGTGGTGGTTGCGTGCGTGTGTATGTATGTGGGGGCGTGTTTTTTAAAAGCTGCTTTCTCTCCAGCTGTGACTAACAACTTCCTTTAAAAGGAGAAAAAAAAAAAAGATTCCTCATATAGTTGCTCAACTCCACCAAACAATGCTAAAAAAATAATGTGATTCAGAAGCTTTTGATAAAGAGGCCAGCAGCACACAACACGCAAGTTCTTTTCAGTATCTGAAATCAGTGAGAGAAGCATTTTGCCAAAACTCAGCCTTCAGCTAGCTTGATTTTATACTGAAATGCAGAGCGGCCGTGTAGTGAAATAAGAAACAGTCATACAAGTTAGCAGCAAAAAGGTTGAATTAAACCCCCCCTGAACAAGACTGGATTTTTTCCATTAAATTTGTAGGATATTCCTATTCCACTCTGGTTATATTGGTAGATATTTCCACTTGTGTCTTTTCCTCAGCTGGTTCTCTGCAAACAGCTTTTTTTAAAAAAGTCTTTTTAAGAGTACACGTTTATTCATTACTCGAGAAAAATCTTCCTGTAATGAAACAGCAAAGCAGACACTTTAGTCAGCTGCTTTTTGAGATGTCCTGTCAAGGTCATAAACCATCTTCTAATTCTTTAATTATCTGTTCATAGTATTGCCCTCTCCTCATCTTTTATGAGAAAAGATGATCTGGCCTCCCTGGTCTTGCCCGAGGAGCAGCCCAAAGCAGCGAGAGAGCAAGAGAGGAAGTGTTCAAACCCTCACTTTAGCCATGGAGAACGCATGCAATAACCTCAAAGGCAACTTGTCCACTGGTGCCAAGTCAGCTTCTTCAATGACTGACGAAGAAAGAACCCTTTAAGAGTCTGCTGGCTACTTCTTTTTCAGATTTTTCGGTATTCAGGTTTTACTGCACTTCCCATTTTCTCCAAGGGAAGACTTCTGAATAGGAAGAAAGGAGAAAAGTACCTCTCTGAGCTCCAAGTTTTTCCCTGTTGTAGTAGTGATTGTTTTGCTCTCCTCTTCCTTCCGCTTCTCCACACTACTCTTATTGTTCCTAGGAACATCCATCCCACCCAAGACATCTGGTTGTGGATGCTGAGGCCAGGTGACAGAAGAGTCAGTGTCTCTGAAATGCAAGGGAGATACATGGGAATCCAGGGGAATAGCTGGGTGCTACCTAAGCAGGGAAGAGGAAATCAGATGTGAGCAGAACCCCGCTGCACAGGCATGTGGTTATCCTATCTCCAGGCCAGGGGGAAGGAATAGTTCCAGTTACTCATTGTGAGTAGCTGTCGTCCAGCTGTACACGGCCACCTGTTGATGAATCAGTACAATCCAAACACCTCACCCGCTACAGTAATACACGTATCATCTCCTGTGATCTCCAAGGCTGCCGCACTGCAGGGATACAAGGGAGAACTTGAATGGCCAGGGCAGGCCCTGGCCGGATGTTGAGTCTCTTCCAGGGTCATGTGTGCTCAGAGAAAGCTGACGTTTCCCGGGTTTTTTGCTCCGCAAACGGAGTGGGACCGTGATATCCACCCACTGCCTGGCCGGGGCCAGAAATCAAAGGAAAACAGAGCAGGATTGTACAAAAGGCTCAGGCTTGTTGCAAGAGTGAGTGTGAGACCTGTCCACCCGCTTCCTTGAGAGAATTCCCAGAGTGACATGGGGAGCCTCCACCACAGAGACTGCAGCCTGGGTTTCTAGAGATGTCCCCTTCCTCCGTGTCCACCCGCCAAGTTCCCCGCATGGGGCTGCTTACCTGGCCTCCCTGGCCTGCTCACTCTCTAGCCGCCTTGCCCTTCGGGCTTGGATCTCCTCACAGATGGCAGCGTACGATTTATCTGACGGATGCTCCCCCATCACCCAGACCCAGACGTCGTTGTCAGCCCCAAGCTTCCATTTCACTGACTTCCCGCTGGCTGGAAGAGAAGGAGCCTCTTGGCTACTGCTGTTTGCTCAGCCGCCTCATGCATCCCATGTGTCTGTGCCTTCCTGGCTATTGCCGCGGGCCGCACCTTTCCTAATGCACTTTATGTGACAAAAGGCAAGGGGGCATCTGTCACCAGGGAGTTGTAGGTGGTTTATTATGTCCATCCCTTGTTAGAAGCTGGCTTGGCACAGAGCACAGACCCACAGCCCCATTTCATTTCACAGTTCATTTTGCAATGTGAGAGCCGGGGTTAATCTCAGTCGATAGCTGCTTCTGAGCCCAAAAGCAAGGAAGGAGTCACCACCATTTCCTTTATTTCTCTAATTCCTTGCCAGAGGACTGTGTGAGGCTAGGCTACCTTCGCAGGGAGCAGGTAGGAAGAGGTGCCCCGAGGACGAGGACCCCCTTCCTGGCGGCTGTGAGCCAGCATGCTCCATAATCCGGGCAAAGAGATTTTGGGTCCCCAAAGCCTCAGGCCAGGTAATGACACATTCCCATATGTCACAAGCTTGTTGCTAGTGCTCCAGGACACGCATTCACATCCGTCGTTATTTTAAACACAGATTTGGAAGCTACATTCCGCGAGACGCTGATACATCTTGTGTCCCAGGGGACAAACAAATGATGTCTTTCCAGGAAGGGGAATTGGTGGCTTGGTGAAGGACAGAGTGCTTGGTCCTGGGCAAGAGAGTGAAGTAAGCTGGATGCTTGTCCAGAAATACCCCCATGGGAGATGAGTTTAATTCTGGTTTGGGAAGATGAGTATAACATGGCCCTAGGTAAAGAAATTACTTTGGGGCCACGTTGCCCCCTCTACCTAGGGAGCAACTTACCTTTTCTCAGAGGTGGCTTCTTGGCTGGAACCTTATCTTCAGCAGCTTCTCTTTCCTTCCACCGTCTGATCTGCTCTTGCCTCATCTTGAAGAAGAGGATCTGCTTCTGCTCCTCGCTGAGCTCTGCCAGCAGCTCAGGGTCGATGTACATGTCCGATAATATCTGTTTCAGCATGGCTGGAGGTTTCGGTTGCACAGCGAGGATCTCCAGGGGTCAGTTCTTCCCGTCTGGAGCGTGCCGGCACTGACAAGGAGGAGTCTGTCCCCGCCTGAGCCCGGAGCAGGAATGCAGGCGTGCCAGCGTAATTGCACTTCTATCTCGGTAACTTTTTTTTATAGCTCAGACTTCCTGCACAGACTGAAAAAGGAAAAAAAAAAAAAAGTAAATAAGGGCTTGAAAACTGCTCTTAAGATGCCTGAAAATAAGAGGTGAGCTCAGCTCAGACAGAGCCCCCGCCTGCTCTGGCCAGAAGGGAAGACTGTTCTGGAGGGGGCAGGTTGTGTGCATGCCCTGATAAATCAAGCTGATATCATATCAAAGTAGGGAGAGAGCTGTGTGTTACTGTCAGCAGAGGTGGGGCTTGTCCGTGCCCAGACAAACATTCCTGCTGGGCAGGGGATCAATGAGCCCAGGACTTTCCGTCTTTAAAATAGGAAACTTTGAAACTGGGCAGCATCAGGTAAATTTCAGCCCCTCTCATTTCCTGCCCCTACAAAAAAATAAAAGATTGGGAGGGCTTTTGGCTCCGCTCTCAAGTGGGCACGGGCTGCCTGGTGGGAATTTTGAGATAGTCTCAACCAAATTGCCATTTGACTCGTGGGCTGAGCTCCCTCTGAAGGAAACAGCAACCTCAGCTGCACAGAGCCCTTCAGTGGGGTGCTGGACATCAGGCTCCTCTCTGAGCTCCTGAAAATCCTGCTACTATTAATAGGAGAAACATCAATAAGGACTTCAAAATGCAACCACTGCAAGGAGAGCTGGCATGAATTCCTGCTCCCAAGTCACTCCACGCACAACAGCTCACACAATACCCACAGATGCACTGAGAGGGCTTCCCCCTCTTGTGACACCCGCGTCCCTCATTTCGCTGAGGGAAAAGTTCTCCAAGCAAATAATAGATAGACACACATACATACACACTTGTTATACTTTACTTCCGTAAAGCACATAAGAAAGTGTAAAATAAAATAGCAATTAAGTTGAATGGCAGTGCTTGGGCTGATTTGCTGGGAGGCGTATTCTTCAAAATACTGCACATACCTCCTTACATAAAATGTTACAAAACATTGAACTCACAAAATTCAAAGATGAATAAAAGAAGAGAAAAACGCAAGAAACTTTTATTGGAATGGTGCTTGCCATTAAAAAAAAAAAATTTGGAAAATGTTGAAGCCACCTTGCTGAGAATGAAGAGCACCTTCTTTGAGCTGGTTGTCTGCTCAGCTCCAAAGAGCTGCATCAGGAATTATTCCCCCTTGCCAAGAAGATGGTCCACAGCAGCCCAGTCTGGTTTCTTTGAACTCAGCAGGTGCCTTTCCACTCACGTTGACAGGAAACTAGCCAGACTTTACCCGTCGCCAGGTGGAGGACAGGGTTTTGTTCTCACTCGGACATGCTCCCTGTCACAGCACCCCGGTGGTCTGAGCCCCTTCGTGCATGAGGAGGGAGCCATCACAGCGAAGCGAAGAGAGCCGACTCTGAGCGATTCCCCCTCCATTTGCTTACTTAGCTTTCTTGGTAAGTTGCGTCCAGAGCAAGGAGGATGTTTTGCTGTGCTGCTTTCTTATTTTTAATTACTCCATTGTTTTCCATCAAATACCACTTCCTGCTCTCCCCCCTACACACCATCCTTCTCTTGGAAAAATAAGGAACGGTAGTTTCTGGGATCACCATCCACGTGCACATGAACGCTCAGTGCCAAACACTACAAGGTCACATACTCACGTGAGGGAGGCACCTCAGAACACAACCTTGACACCAGCTCACTAGAAAGGGCAAACGGTCCAAATGTTTAGAAAGGACAAGGACGATGCAGAGGTCATTGAACATTTTGCTCCTAAAAAAGCGCTCTCAGCCCTGGCTTTTCTCCCTTTGAAACCTGTTGCTTTTGAAAAGCACTGAAAAGAGCGATCTGGCACCCTTGAGAGGCAAATTACTGTGCCTAAACCCTCACCAAGGATTTGAAGACCTTGAAAAGTTTAAAAAAAAAAGAAAAAGAGAAAGGAAAAGAAAAAGGAAAAGATGCTTCCTTTTGCTCGAAGAGGTTGCAGTTAAATCCAGCTCCATGGCCAGGGTGCAGAGCACGGAGCGGGGCACCCTGCGGAAGGCAGCACCAGGCAAGGAGGGCATAGGCCTGCCCATTCTCTCCTCGAGTCCACAAGCTTTCCTCCCCTGCTCCCCGAGCTGGGCAGCAAAGCCCACACACGAGGCTTGATCCTTACGCTACTCATTTCTGTGAAGGCGCCGGGACGGCCTGGGGCTGTGGGGCGCTTCAGAGCCGCCCCACGGGCACCTCATGGCGGCCGCCTGCGGCCCGAGGGGCCGTTGCGCTGCGGGACGTGAGGGGAGGAGCGTGCGGCGGCCGTTACCGCACGGCAGATGCGGCGCTCGGCGGCCGTTGAGCGTTACGGTGAGGCGGCCGTTAGGGCCCGGGTACGGGGGGAGAGCGGCGCGCGGCGGCCGTTGAGCGTTACGGTGAGGCGGCCGTTACGGCCCGGGTGCGGGGGCAGAGCGGCGCTCGGCGGCCGTTGAGCGTTACGGCGGAGCGGGTGTGGCGAAGCGCGGCGGTTGCTGTTGCCCTCGGTTACGCGTAGCGCTCGGCCGGATCCGCCGCCTTCCAGCACCGCCCCGGAGGCGGCGGGGGATGTGTGGGGAGGCGAGAGGGCCGAGCTGCCCCGAGCAGCTCGGAACATCTTTTTTATCTGTAGCGGCCCGTGTTATTTAGTTCTTTCTCCTTGGCCTTCCGCAGAGGGAAAGCCGTGGCTATGGAGAAGTACCAGGCTCTCGGTCTCGTGGGGGAAGGCAGCTACGGGGTGGTGACTAAATGCCGAAACAAAGACAGTGGGCAGATTGTCGCGGTCAAGAAGTTCCTGGAAAGCGAGGATGATGCAACGGTGAAAAAGATGGCCCTGCGGGAGATCAAACTGCTGAAGGTAAGCGAGGCTGGGCGGCTGCGCGGGCCCTCTTAGTGAATGAAGGCAGCTGCATCCTGCATACTGGTCATGGGCAGCTTCAGTCATGCTCAGGGCACCTCTGACGTATGTGCTTTGTACTTCAGTGTACACATTACACTGGTAATGTGTTTAAGTTCTTTCTTGAAGGCAAATAATGCCTTAAAGCAGAATGTTACGTTTATGTTGGTGATCTGCCTTGTGATAAACCTATGCCTGGTTCAAAGATGGTGAGTTTGGGATCATTCTACCTGTGGAGAGTAGCTTTGGTTTGGGAGCTTGGCTAGAAATTGCTTCCTGTGGCTGTCTTCTGAGTCTCTTAAGAAGTGGTGTTTGCCCAGAGATGTGCTAGGATAGGATAATTCTTTCAGGCATGGAACCAGTTGAGAAAGCCTCTCTGGAAGGAGAACACAGTCAGATCTACTTGTCAACAGCTTAAATTATATAAATGAGAAAGAAAAAGGAAAACAAAACGAAGCAGACTTGATCAGGTGCTGTTTGTATTTCAACAGCAGCCATGCCTTGGTAGATTTGTTTGGCCTTTGAGCCGCATTCCAGCAGAGCTGCTTTTCCCTTTGGTTAAGTGTTATTCTGGCTGCGCCTGGCTGGCCACGGCTTGAAAGGAAATGTAACTGTGTGTGGCCAGCATAAGCAGGGAAAAGCCCAAGGAAGTGAGCTCCAAGGGATCCATTCCCCCTTGGTGAAAACTGAGGTGTCCCTCTATGTTAACTTCCCAAGGGTACCGCAGACAGGTTCCTGGAGGTGGAAGAGACAAACACTGAGCTTCTTGTATCTGCAGGTGAATGGCAACCTGGATGTGGACTGGGGCAGTATGCTAGTCTCAGCTGCTGTGGAAGTGTGTTTCTAGGAAAGGTTTATTTATTTATTTATTTTATGACCCCTTTCTGTCAATCTTCTCCTGCCTTCAAGAGGCTGGAGAAGAGGAGGTATCAAATTCTCCCAATTTTCTCAGTCACTGGTTAGTTCCTAGGCTGGAGCCCAATGGCCTTATGTCCCATCCTGATGGAGTGTGGTATCTGTTGTGAATGCTTTTTATAGTCACCTAGGTGACTATAACTAGGTGCTTTTTATAGTCACCTAGGTGTGCTTCAGCCTGTGGGGACTCCTTCTCAGCAGCCTCTTGTGGTGGGAAGCTCTGTAGTTTCATTGTGGGGCTTATTTTATTAAAGATAATTTTCTTCCTTGGCTGCAGCTCATCTGTCTGGGAAGATGCCAAAGAGTTTTAGCTAAAAAGGGTTATTTTTTGGTGTGCTGCTCTCTATTTTGTCACGTCTTCTTTCTCCTGCTTTTCCTTTTGGCTTTGCTTTTTATATGATTTATGTAGTCCCTGTGCTGTGAAGAGGGAAAAAAAAGTGACTTCTGCCATCCCTATAAGTTGTGGGCACTGAAGTTTGAGTAAACATGTACCTGCTGGGGCTTGAGGTGCAGCCAGCTGAGGAAAGTGTCATTGCCTTGAACTGAGTTAAAACAAGTCTACAGAGTGTGGATTGTAGCTGGCCTATTAGCAAGCCTGGTTTAGTTAAGGAGTCAAAGCACGTAGCACCTGCAAGGTATGTTGGAAATTAACTTGTATTCCTAGGTAAATGGGACCTAGACAAGGGGAATGTTTCCAAATATTCTTGCCATCTGTTGGCATCACAGCTCCTGTTTGCTCCTGCTGAGGCTGGCAGCTTCCTGCTGCACCTCCAGTGCTGGGGGCAGCAATGTGGAGAAGTGTCCACATTGAAAAGCGAGTGATTTTAAGTGTAAATGAATGGGGTGCTGTGTCAAGTAGAGCAGTCCAGAGAAATGCAACAGCTGTGGTGCAGCTGAAAGGTTTTGGTTTTAGTATCTCATCTCTTAGTTTATCCTGATAAATGCTGCCATGCTGTCACAGACTGTTTCCTGTTTTACAACAGCAACTCAGACATGAAAATCTCGTGAACCTGCTGGAAGTGTATAAAAAGAAGAAACGGTGGTATCTGGTGTTTGAATTTGTGGATCACACAGTGCTCGATGACCTCGAGGCATTTCCAAATGGACTGGACTACAGCAGAGTTCAGAAATACTTATTCCAGATTATAAGAGGAATAGCATTTTGTCACAGTCACAATGTAAGTGCTCATGAGGGTTTAAATCTGTAGTTATGAAAACCTTGAGTGAGTAGATGCAGAGATGTGTATCAGGATTGTTTATTGAAGCTTGGCAAAAACAAGCTTTTTCTGAAGGGGAATGAAGAACTAGGGCAGAAGGCCTGGTATAAAATGGCAACGTGAGCTCAGCTGTTCCCGAGTTTTCCCTGAGTGACCTGTGAGCGTGCTCCCGAGGGAGGCTCCAGAATCCACGTATATCGGAAAGTGATGTCACCTCACTAGAGGTTCACCTTTATCTTGCAGTGAGAGATTTTCTCTCTTCCAAAATTTTGCTTGTCACAATGTCTATGGAAGCATCTACATGCTTGCTCTTTCTCTTCAGCATTAAGCTTTTTGTTATTCCCTGCTTATTTCTAACATGTTTGTCAATTTAATTGTAACTGTGTAAATATATGTATTTCTCTTTTTTATGCTTGGGGAAACTGGCCCTGTGATATGAATTCTTTAACTACTCTTCATGTTTAACTGCAGGATGTGCCCACGGCCTTGAGAGACCTCAGCACGACTCTTGCGACTGACATACACAGTTCCAAATAACATATATATGTTTGTCTAATACTTGTATGTGCATATGTATAGAATTTGCATATTATATATTATTTATATATAATATACCTATGCATCTTTTAAACTTGTGGTAAAGGCTACATTCAGGCATAATAAACTGTATCTGTAAAATACATGTGATGAATGTATATGCAGCAAATATGCAGAGAAGTACCCAAAGTAACCACTTGTGTGTGCAAAAACTGGGGGTTTTGTATTCACATGTGCTCTTGAGTCTGCACTTGTTCAGTGTTGGTGTGTACATTGCTGTATTTTACAGACTCCATGTATTTTTCATGCCTGCAAAAGTGTAATTTGTAGTGCATGTGAAAAAGCTACTATTTTTGGTGAGCAATTGGTTTGCTCTGTATAAATAGTGAGTTATTCCTCCTAACTTGCTTTTCTTGTGCAGATAATACATCGGGACATTAAGCCAGAGAACATTTTAGTCTCCCAATCCGGAGTTATAAAACTGTGTGATTTTGGATTTGCCCGCACATTAGGAGCTTCTGGGGAAGCTTATACAGACTATGTGGCAACCCGATGGTACAGAGCTCCAGAGCTGCTGGTGGGAGAAATCAAGTATGGCAAGTAAGAGACTGACAGGCGAGGCTGCACAAGACTTCTGGTGCTGGGACACATGTGGGGCAGTTTTCAGGAAGGCAGAGGGCTCTTCCTGGGCAAACAGTTTAAAAGGAGGCTGTTCTACATTCACTATGTTGCGGCTTGCAAAGTTTTAGTTTTACCTTTATCACCCTGGAGTTAATTATTGTTGGAGCTAGGATATTCCAGCTCAAAAAGAAAGAGACCACTGAGGCATTCCTGTTGTCTATAACAGTTGTCTGGCTGCCAATGTTAATTACTATTGGAATAGACTACAATAGACTTCTCCTGTGCATAGCAGTCCTTGTAGAGATGAATTTATGAGGCACGAATGAGATTTTTCCTGTTTGAATGGGACCTCATGGGATCAGCAGGATTTTCTTATTGTCTGGCTTAAGTTGTGCTGAGCTGGGTTTGCCAGCACCTCTGAACTGGGATGTTTTTCTTCCAGGGCTGTGGACATATGGGCTATTGGCTGCCTGGTGACAGAAATGCTGACAGGAGAGCCCTTGTTCCCTGGAGATTCTGACATCGACCAGCTCTATCATATTACCAAGTGCCTGGGTGAGAACACCGCACTAGGCTCCGTGACCCTGGCCACAAGCTAAGGGATCAGATACATTTTGACTGGGGGACAGAATGTAGGGAGAAAGGCCTTAGTGGGTGCTAAGCAGTTTCTGAGGGTGTGAATTTTTAACCTCTTTTCCCAAAGGAGAACCAGAAGCTTGTAAGTAGAGCATGAATTCAGAGTGCACATGTGGAAGGATGCAGACTCAGAATATACTCCATACTGCAGCACTGTGTCAATCTCTCTCGAATATTCAGCAGGGCTGTTCTAAGTTTCTTCCACCTACTTGCTCTGTTAACTGTGATTCCAGGCAATTTAATTCCAAGGCACCAGGAGCTGTTCCATAAAAATCCCCTCTTTGCTGGTGTGAGGCTGCCTGAAGCGAAGGACATCAAGCCTCTGGACAGACGATACCCCAAGCTTCCTGCTGCAGTGCTAGATCTAGCAAAGGTCTGTTCTTTGGGGATTTTTTTTCCCTTTTTACTTGCTTTTCCTTGACTAGCATAGCTGTATTCGTGCAACATTTTCTGCCAACCCTCTCTCCACCTACTCGTGGAAGTAATGTGAGCAGATAGGTCTATATGTGGTCATACCCAAACATGCCTTAACCTTGTTTTTTGCATCTGTGTGCCAATGTGGGTGTTAGGCTTCATAATTAGTTTCAAAGACTCCTTCCAGCACATGTTTTTGTGCTTTTGCATGCACTGGAGCACAAGTGTGCTGAACAACTAAAATAAATCAAATCGACAATATTTGAAGTGCCATCTAAACAGATTATAAAGCCTTAGCAAAGCAAATGGAACAGAAAATAAGGAAGATTTACTGAAAGTGCAGTGTTCTATTTGCATGACAGGTATCCTGTAGGAGACTTGGTAAGCATTAATGATTAAAATGGGTGCAACAGCAAGTAATTAAACTTTTTCTCTGGAGGTCAGTTGTCACATCTCATCTCAGTGTAATAGGCCCTAGAACTGGGAGTTTTGCAGCTTATTTCTCAACTTCATTTGGAAATATTTAAGCCTTTGTTTTGTTTCTGATGTATTTGCCAGAAATGTTTGCAGATTGACCCAGACAAAAGGCCATCCTGTGCTGAACTCCTGCAGTGTGATTTCTTTAACAAGGATGGATTTGCTGAAAGGTAAAACCATTTGTTTCTTGCTCAGAACAGGCTAATATGAGAAGTAAATTAAGCAATGGCGTTTGTAGAAACCATGGTGGATTTGCAGGACTGAAAGTTGCTGAAATGTCTTGGTTTTGTAATTAAAAGGATCTTTTAATGGGTATGTTCTACTTGTTTTATTCTTTCCTTTAAAAGGCATAGTTTATTTCCTTACTTCAAAAGCTATAACAGCAGCTTGGACTGAACACCAAATGATTTTTGATTAATGGATCATTTAATTTTCCTTTTCCATATGGAGCATAGATTTGCTCAGGAGCTTAAATTAAAGATTCAGAAGGATGCCAGAGACCATCAACTACAAAAGCAATCAAAAATCAGTAAAAAGGACAAAGATGATTGCTTGGGAGAAGAAAGAAAAATGCTTGCTATCAAGGTTAGTCCATCTTTCTTTTCTGTGACTGTACCTTTCATCTCTTAAAATTGCTCTATAGGTATGTGCTGCAGTTAAACTGTATGCAAAATTTTACATTTTACAAAACATTTTACAAAAAAAATAATGAGCTGGAGAGAGAATCAGTTAGAAAATGCAAGTCAGATGAATAAGCAAAATATGATTTTATGATGCTCTTCACCTGTGTTAAAGCCCTGACTCCCAAGTTGCATATTCTTCTCTGAATCATCTATGACTAGAGGCTTCGGAGTGAGTTTGAGGTGGCATGGCTCAGTTCTCATTTAATTTCTTTGGAAATGACAGGAAATGGCTGCTGTTCTATCACTTCTTACCCCACTGTAAGGCGACTTATTTCCGGAAGGTGCCAGAACCCTGACAAGCCTCTTGCTCCTCTTTTAATCTCCATTAATTCTTGCAGAATCATGCAGGTTTAGGCTCTTGTTTTATTTATTTATCTCCCCTGTTCCTGCATTGTGCTTATTTTTCCAAACAGGATTTCAACACTGAGCCAAGGAGCAGAGAGGCAAAGCTGTTCAAAGAGAAGCGCACCAAAGCAGATGTGGAGAAGGCGGAGCGACCTCCCAACATGAGCTGCTTCTACAATAGTGCAATCAACCCTTTTAAAATGGCTCCTCAAACCAGCCTGAAGGATTCCAGCAGCAGCCTGGACTATGCCAAGAACACAGGCATAGTCATTCCTCCCATCAACCAGAATCTTTCTGCCACAACAGCCAGTGTGAGGATGACTGCTGGGATGGGGCCCCTGCCTGCGAACTGTAGCTATAGGTACAGGACTGAGCCACAAGATCCAGTATCCATCTTCCCTGTTGCCCCAAAACTGTGATGTGCTGAGAAAGGTGCAGAGTAATGATGTGGGAGGGCGAGAGGTGGATTTGGGACAGGGTGTGGCTAATTTGGGACAGGGTGTGGCTAGGAGCACCTTTTGGGGCAAAAAAAGACAGCTTCACCTCAAGCAGCCCTTAATATCCATGCAGCCAAAGACTCTGTGTTTCTGGTTTCGACAGAGGACTCCTGGATGGTAACATGTTTCCAGCTACTCTGGTAGCAGCTGCTTTGAATTGTGTCCCATCCTGTGAGACTCAAACTTTTCTGTTAACTGGGCTCATGGAGAATAATCTGCTTGTGGGCTCCTTCTCTCTTCAGTATTTAAAGACAGAGATTTTTTGCATCTCTCAAGTTGTTGGTTTGGTGTTTTTTCATTTTTCATTTTTATTCTTTCTAATTTTTTGTATTTATATAAATATATTTTTATTACCCAAGTTAATATAATGCAATGGGGGCACTTTTCATTACAGAATTGAGGAAAAGAGTAAAACATACTTGAACCCATTTCTAAAGCGAGGAAAACATTCTCCAGCAGGCCATTACAATGTAAGCTTAACATCGGTAAGTTATCTTTCTTTCCCACTTGGCAAAGCAAAAACAAATTCTTAACTTAAGCATTTGCTTTATTGTCAAGAGCTCCTCCTGTTGCAGCCTTCACATTAAATTCTCACTAGAAGCACAACATTTCTCTGCCCCTTTTTTTCCTACAGTTCTTTCATCCATGATCTTTTCCTAGGGTAGGTATTTAATGTAGGTGGGACTCTATTGACTCAGGTCATAAGTACAGTCAAATTGTTTGTGAAAATAAGTGAACCGTAAAGCTCTGGACTGCACTTATTACCTAGACAACATTTCTTCTATGCTCGCGGGAATGTTTGCCTTTCTACAGAGAGATAAGCTAAGCAATCCTCCAGCTATATTCTGTATCTTTAAAAGCAGTCTCATTTAAATGCCTGTTTTGTGTGTGTGTGTTTTTGTGGCAGTTTTGTTTTTAATGTATAGAGAGTCTTTTATTATACTTACGTTCTGGTGAAAGTTCTAGCTAAAGTAGTATCTTGCTGTGCTTATGTATTTTTAAGATTAAAACTTGATAATAACTTTTTTTTTTCTATCTGTATGTGACTGGTATTTTATCATTCACCTGATTGCAGGTTTCTAATGAAAAAACAATCCTTCCGGCAAATAAGAAAAAATGGGAATTCTCCAAGACTGATGTGCGTTTGCCAGAGCTAAATCATCTCCCTGAGCTGAGAGCAGTGGAAGGTATGAGCTTTAAATCAAGCCCAGATCCTGAGCAAATCCCAGGATGTGGTGTGCATTACATACACTAGTCAGCATTTACTTGTTTAACATCGTCGTCTTTGGTTGCATTTTGTAGCATGGAATCCCAGACTGCACAAAAAGGAGAACAAAACCGTTTCGGATTCCCGTATCCCCTCCCTTGCTGCCATTGACCTCCATAACCCAAATCTGTCTTCACAGCAGGTAACAACACAATATCTTGTGCTACTTCTTGTCCTTTTGATTCGGGACTTTAAACTATATTTGAGTAGTGTGCCGTACAAGTTTCCAGCCTGCCTCCTAACACAAGCAGGATTTACCTAGGGTTCTCCTGGGCTGTCTGTGGAAAAGCAGTTGAAAGGCCTGAAACCTTTCAACTCAGAAGGGGAGAAGGGTCCTGGATGCTACCCACGCAGGGTAGGAGTGTATTTGTCTCTCGGGGATGAGCCAAATGCTCACTGAGAAGAGAGACACCAGAAGTTCTTATTTCAGGAGGCTGAATCAAGGTGGAAGAAAACCTGATTTTCCCGAGTTGGAAAGGGAGACATGGAAGGCTGGTAATTTTGTGCAGAACTGTCCAGGCTGCATTAGAGAAATATTAAGGGGGCAAGTGCAGTAAAGAGAGAGAAAGAATTACATAGGGAGATCCGGAAAAAATTGCACCTCTCCGAAACATCAAGATGTTGTTTGAGAGCTGCGTAATTCTCTAAATTGCCAGTATGATTACATGCAGCTGAGATTTGTCAGCTTGTGTTGAACAAAAAATATATATTTTGAAGTCCAGTTTCACGAAAGAACCTTGGCTGACCTTGCCAAGGTGCCCAGAAGGAAATTACTGATAGATGTCTCTGTTACTATCACTGTACCTGACCCTCTCCTTTTTCTTCCTACCCAATTTGCAGCTGTCAGGGACTTTGATATCAGATGCGTCGGAGGCCGCCTTCCCCAGAGTTGAGCACTAACCTGACAGAGATTGGGATTACACCTGCCAATAACTGGTAACATTTAATTTTGACTTTTCAGCCTTCTGTTGTCTATGAAGTGAATCGATTGATGAATGCTTTTGCTAGTTGGGAATTTTGTGGGGGCTATTAAGTTTAACAGCATGGAAGTCATTTAGTAACTATGTCACACAATTTAACTTTGTTAAACTGTATTAGTTTAGTTGTTGGTAGCTCAGTGTTCTCCCACCATGAGGTAGAGGCCTGAGAAGAAGGTTTAGGAGAAGTCCTGGTTGTGGTCTTAAGATGGAAGTCTTAAATTTCTTAAGATGGAAGTGTGAAGTCCACCGCTCTGTTTCACTTTTCACTCTATTCTATCTCCTTTTGGAGGAGAGGGAGCAAATGCTGGCTCTGAAATCTGTTTTTCATCTTGTGTACAAATGCAATGGATGGCTCTTAAGCCATATGAGCGTGTTTAGTGCTTTAAAAATCAAGTGATGCAATAGCTCAGAACTGTTGTGAAGGAAGAAGAAAAATCGTAGTGGTGAGAGGTAATCCCAACAATATAAATGGGGAAAAAGAAATGCTACTACAGTCGAACCATCTGTGAAACAGAGCTTTAGGAAGGTAACAACACGTACCAAACAACAGTAAAGGTAAAGTGTCACCATGGAATGTTCTTGTTTGCCTGTCTGTAATGTCACTGTGTCTTTCTCCTCTTGATGCAGGTGGTTGAAACAGCAGGAGCAGCCCAGCTGAGGCTCCAGATGCTGATGCTGCTGGGTTTGTGCAGAGGAGAGGAAGATGCCTCACTCTGCCAGCGCCGTGGGCTGCCGTGGGGTGCGATTCGGAGCCTGTTTGAGGACCCAGTGCTCACTGCTGCTCAGTTTCTTGCATGCAAAACAGAATTTGACCTCCTGGCTTAGGGCCAGGTCGTGACTGAATTTGCTCAGAAAGAAAGCAGTGGTTATTGGCATGTGACAGGGGTTGGCTTGGAGGGTTTTTTGAAGACAGTGTTTCCTTTTGTCTAACCACTGCTCTCCCAAAGGGGTGTTATTCAAAGAAAGCAGAGAGCAGCTGAATTTGTTCTATCATGCTGAGCTACTGGGTCTGTGTTAGAAAGCATCTTTGTCTTGACAAAAACAACCATGGAAGACCCTTGTGGAAGAAAGATGTTGTCAAATGTCCTAATGTTTCCTTTGAAATCCTTGTTAGAGCTCCGGAGCATGTGTGAAGCTGTGTAAGGTTCCTTTTCCCTGGATGCGTTCTCTCCCTGGCTTTTGGGCAAGTTTTCTTCCAGACATTTAACCGGGCCTGTCAGCTGGCTGCACTTGAGGGAACGTGTGGCTCATGTGCAGGCCAAAGGCAGAATTTCAGCACTGAGCAAATCGGATGTCAAACAGCTTCAGGCAGATGCTTAAAAACTCCCTTAATCCCTCCGTCCTTTTAAGGATATCTGGGGCAAATGGGACCTGTAGCTGCAACAGTGATAGATGGGGAGAAAAAGAACAGAACGCTGTTAACTTTGGGTCCTTACGAGACCACTTTTGTTTAACGGTTCTCAAGTTGCCTTAGTCTGTTGTAGCCCTGCGTTGCTCCTGACCCTGTTTCCTGGCAGCTCCAACCCCTGCCTGGTAGAGCTCCCTTGGGAACTGCGCTGGCCCTCTGCACAGCGGAGGGCTTTACTGTCAGCGCACCTCAGCAGTGTGGATGTCATCCCATGCGTCTTGGTGTCTGTGCTGTGTTCCGACTTGGACTTGTAAATTTTATAAATAAATGATATTCCAAACTCCTGCCTGCCAGCTTTGTTCTTTAGGTAAGTGCGTGTTTTTAGATGCCCCTCGCCTCCTGTTACGAGGTTGCCTCTCTCCTACCTCGCGGCCCAAAGAGACGCGTTTCCCACAGCGCCGCTCGCTGCCGTTGCCCCGGGCATGTGTGCCAGTGCGCGGCGCAGTGCGCACGCGCAGTGCTCGCATCCCCCCGCCCCCGCGGCGGAAGCGGCGGCGGAAGGCGGCTGGCGCGGCGAGTGGCGGCCGCCGTGTGGCGGCGCGGGGAGCGGCNGGCGGCGGGCGCGGAAGGGGGCGCGGGTTGGGGCCGCCGCTGAGCTGCTGCGCCCCGTTGCAGGCGCCGTGCTGCGGGAAGCTCTACGCCTGCCGCCTGTGCCACGATGCCGCCGAGAGCCACCGGCTGGACCGCTTTCGCGTGGCCGAAGTGCAGTGCGCCCGCTGCCGCCGCCTGCAGAAGGTGCGCGCGGACGGGGCCGGGAGCCGCCGGGGCCGGGAGCCGCCGTGGCGGGGGCGCGGGGCGGCCGCCGTGGCGGGGGGGGGGCCTCCATTTTGGGGCGGGGTGGAGCCGCCATGTCGGGGTGGGTGTGGCGGCGGCGCGCGGCTAACGGTTGTCTCCTCCTCCTCCTCCTCCTCCTCTCCGCTCTGCTGTGGCGCGGCGCGGCGGCGGCAGGCGCAGCAGAGCTGTGAGGCCTGCCACAACCTCTTCGGGGAGTACTACTGCAGCGTCTGCCACCTCTTCGACCGCGACAAGAAGCAGTATCACTGCGCCGAGTGCGGCATTTGCAGGTGCGGGCGGACTGCTTCTGGGGAAAAAAAAAGAGCAAAAAGAAAAACTCGTTGAGGCTTGTTTCCTATCGGTGGGAGTGGGCTGTTTCCCTTAGGTGCCTCCTGCACCGGATCTTGAAGCTGCAGTGGGGTTGGCTTGCGAGAGCCCTTTGTACTCATTATTTTCAGCCTAAGCATACTGGGTTTTTTACTTCTGATGTAGCAACATATTGCAAATACCAAGGTCAGGTTTATAGTCTTGGGAATTATTTGGCTTCTGTTGCTCAAAGAGTGTTTGGGTAAAAAGTAAAACAGAGCTGTGCACAAAGTACAAAGCTGTGCTTGACTGGGCCTTATCTCCTTAGGATTGGTCCAAAGGAAGATTTCTTCCACTGTTCGAAATGTAATTTATGTCTAAACTTGAGTCTTCGAGGAAAACACAAGGTGAGAATATACCACTCTGTTACTTTCCTTTAAAAAAATAAAAAGAAATAACAGGTTTCCTGCAGTTGAAGGGGCCTCAAATTGATCTTAAGCTGTACAGATAGGGAAAGCAGCAGGCTCTTTCTCTGAATACATTTATCCTGAATGATAACACAAGATGCTTCTAAGGGGAGTTTGCTTAGGATGCAAGTTAAAAAATACATGCATCTCAGTCATGTTCCACTCTATTTTTAAAGGTCATGGGCTGTATATATGGCAGCGTATCAGTCTGAGATGCTGTTTCTGCTGTTGATTTAGGAAGAGATAGGTTATTTATTGTTGTAGAAGTCCTGGAAACAATTTCTTGTATATAATTTAAAGTATATTAATTTTATTTTACTAGACTAGTTGTTAATTCTCAACATCTCAACCTTTAATGTGAGGCCTTAAAAAAAAAAGTGAGGCTTATACCTCTTTATTTACTATAAAGGAATTTTAGACTTAAAAATTACAGATATGTACGGTATAATAATGTTTCTTTTGTTTTTGCAAAGTGCATAGAAAATGTCTCCAGGCAGGATTGTCCAATATGTTTAGAGGTGAGCTAATTCTCTTCAGATCTTAAAACTGTGCTTGGTTCTACTTTTTTCTCTAATTTTAGTTAACAGTTCTTTTCTGCCTTTTGTCTACAGGATATTCATACGTCTCGTGTTGGAGCTCATGTTCTGCCATGTGGTCACCTTCTCCACAGGTAAATATTCCAAATATATGAAGGCCTGTTGTATTGTGTGTGCTGTATTCTGAGCGTTGCTACAGGCCTGGTTGGTGTCTGTTTTGCTCAGAGATCTTCTTTCCCCTTTAACTCAGGTTATTTTTGACTTCTGCTTTGGGGATAGCTGTGTGCTTTTCTCCTTCCTTCTGCACAAATGGGTTACTGGTCAATAATTACTCCGTTCTTACTAAACCTCTCATTGTGTTTTCTTTTCAGAACGTGTTATGAGGACATGTTAAAGGAGTAAGTATTTCTAACACTGTCTTGTCTTAACCTGGTAGTCATCTAGGCAGATTACTTGGAGAGGCAAAGATGATGTTGCTAATCCAGTAATCATTATCTAACTCTTAACAGGGAAAAAGGGTTTTATAATTTCCTGTTCTTCTGTGGGATATTCCTATTCATTATATTTTTCCTTGATAGCTAAGAAACTTGTCCTTTTCAGTGGTCTTATTTCTTAGCCTGTCTCCATCTCCTGAATTAGGCCCTTTTTGTTTGTTTTCATGTTTTTGCCAGAGGTTACAGGTGTCCTTTGTGCATGCACTCAGCTCTAGATATGACCAGGTACTGGCGTGAGCTCGATGACGAAGTCGCGCAGACGCCTATGCCCACAGAGTACCAGAACATGATGGTGGAGGTAAGTGATGGCACTTGCACTGATGGCAGATCTGTACCTTTCCACTACGAGCAGTAGAGGGCATCAGAAACTTCATTGGATTAAAAAGGGAGGGATTAAAAATCTAAGGGACTGTTGGAATATGAGGAAAATTTTCTTGTGAAGGTTTATGGTATTCATGTACTGATTAAAAGGCGAAGAGGGGTGTTTAAAAAGACCTAATACAAAAAAAAAAATGAAAACTGTTCTAGGTACAGCACTGTACTAGATGTCATAGCAAAGAACAGCAGCATATTTTTTTAAGCGTTTGGAGCTTCAGGTTTCTGAACAAACACCTGATCCATGCAAGGAGACCTGTGCTGTACTAAAAGGAAATGCTTCTTGTACCTGCTTGGTAGTTGCAAACTGAAAATTAATTCTGCCCTTCGTACTGCTCTGTTGAGACACCGAACTGTCTTCAAAAGGAGAGTATTTCCTGGTTGGTGCTCTGATTGCAAACTACTTTTGTGCTTGCTTAAAGCCTACTTGTCACTTGTTGTAGAGCATCCTGTTGATGCTAAAGCCTCTCTCACTCTCCCTTGTATGTGCACAGATCCTTTGTAACGATTGCAATGCCCGGTCTACAGTGCAGTTCCATCTCCTAGGCATGAAGTGCACAAACTGTGAATCCTACAATACTGCCCAAGATGGACGTAAAGGCTAAAACTCTGGAATAGCAGCAAGCAAGACACGTGTTGCATACAGCTGGTCAAGGAAAATGCTATTGTGGAAGAGACTCCTTTATTACTTTTTTTTTCTTAGTAAAATAAAATAAAAAAAATCCAAACCTATGAACAGCAAGATGGTTACAAAGTTTTAGGCTGGCACCAAGGAGTTCTGCTAAGAGCATCCCCCCTCTAAGTACCCGCTACAGCATGTTGAAGCCCTTCAGGAAACTCCGCCTCCAGCGCTGCCAGCTTGATGAGGTTGGTCTGCATGAGAATGGCACTCTTTGAAAGAGCTTTTCACCACCCCCAAGAAAAGGCAACCTAGAAGAAAAACTAGTGAGATGTCAGAGAGAGATAGATGAGCAGTAGCTGTTGGGGCAGAGCATGTTTTGAGGCAGGCAGCTAAAGGTGGATCTTGCTGACAGAGGCTCTGAGCATAACGCAGGGTGGAGGCAGAGCCATTCTGCTAGCCGCTCGTAGGGAACATTAGTGGCTTTGAGGTGATGCCTCGCATAAAGCTGACATCTGCAATGTTTTGCATAAGTACTTCCCTTTCAAGAGATGTCTTCGAGGGCCTCAGAGCCATCAAGCAAATGGATGGAAAGGATGAGCTTGCAGAAATTGCATCTGACTCCAATTTGTGGACACAAGTGTGCACACCACGTGTGCAGAATTTATTTACAAAGCAGGGCTGCCCTGTGCTAAAGGTAACCTGGCACCTCTTAATTAAGATTATTTTGCTAGCTGTAATCACATGTAACCCAGATTTCTTCCTAGTTTGCTTTATTCAGGGACAGAGGCCTAGGTGTCATGGTGTTTTAGACACGTACGTAGCTTGACATGTTGACGGGCCAGTACACGAAGGGAAGCGCCTAGCGTTAGGTGTACAGGATTGCTGTCGGGCCAGCCAGGCCTGCTAAGCCTGAGATACTTGCTAAAACTGCAGCCTTTCGTCAAGGTACTCTGAAGTTGTATAGGGACCAGTCATCTTTTTTTAAGGAATAAAAAAAATTCCCACCCTCCTCTTTTATATGATATCCTGCCCAGTGCTTGCAAACCAAGCATTGCAGCAAGTCCTTTGTTTCTGAGAATTTGGGAAAATTCAAGTAATGGGGCAGGGCTCCTGCTGTACAAACTTCATGGAATGGAAAAGTTCTTCTCACCGTATGCCGATGTGATTCTGACTTGCTATGTGACAGAGCAGCAGCCTTCTTCATTGGCCTGTGCCCTCTTACGTATGAAATACTAGGAATCGGATGGTCGTGCTGCTGTAGCTTGCGTTTACTTAGGTATGTTTTTCTGAGGCACTTGTCTGATTGCTATAAATGAATGTAAAATGATGTCTAATAAAACAAATTATGCAATGTTTGTTGTGGCTTTATTTTACATAAAGCTTCCTCGACAATTCTAGCTGAGTTCAAAATGTGAAGTACTGTAAAATGAGGGCTAGACTGAGATCATGAGCACGTCAGTGCTACTCCTGGGTTTCTCTTTCACACACCTTCCTTTACATTCAGACTAGCACTCTTGTTGCAGTGTTACACTGCAAACATGCTGTTTCTGTGTTCATGGGTATGTTTACATGCTTCCTCCATCTTTCTGCAATATTTTCTGCATCCTTGCTACACACTTCAGCAGCATAGTAGAAACATGTGCTATTATGTAATAAAAACATCATATACAGAGTTGACTTAGAAATGGCCTCGCTTTCCTCAAGGGTGACCTCCTCAGCTAAAGGGCACTGAGTTGGTGCCTGTGCCTTAAGCGCTGGTAGCGTTGGCGGGAAGCGGCGTGTTTTGTCACCAGAGCAGCACTGTGTGTGGCCTGCGTGGAGAAAATAATTGAAGTCACCAACGGGTACAGGAGGAGCCCCTGGAGAGCAGGCGCGGAGGGCGGGAGCGCTGCCTTGCTGAGTCACGACTCCGTCAAAACAAGCAGCCCGTCTGGCCAGGCATGCAGCAAACCCCATCGTGTATGTAGCACTGGAGAGAGCATCTCATTGAGATTAAACCAAGAGCCACTTGGCTCAGCTGAGCCAGCTCTGCTGAGAGCCAAGTGCTTCCCAAACCCAGTAGATGTGAGTGACCTACCGTGTCTAAAAGAGCCTCGCAAACCTCAGCGTAGAGGCACTGCGCTCTGTGCCACCGGGGTGGGTGCAGGCGTGGGCCGTGCTGTTAGCACAGGTTGACGTCTCCAGTGGGGAAAGCCCATGTGCTTTTCTCGGAGCGGGGATCTCCTCCCGTCTTTGTGCAGAGCCAGCCTTAGGCTGGGCAGCCTGTGCCAGCTGCAGGCCCACCTGTCACAGCTGGGGAGAGGGACCCTCCTTTTACGATTGGACTTGATGGTCTTGAAGGTCTTTCCCAACCATAATGACTCTGTGACTCTCCTTCTTGCAGCTCGTCAGGCTTTTTCGGCTCTTCCCCTTGAGGCTGCCGCCGAGAACCTCGTGTGCGGGGAGGCTCCACGCTGGTGCTCCTGGGCTTTGCACGCCCTTGCTGGTGCAGTGAGGACCTCCTGGCCATGCCAAGCTGCGAGGGCAAGCGCAGAGAGACACTTGCGTGCTCAGCTTGTGCAACAGAGCTGGCAGCAGCAATCCTTAATTAAAAGCAAATGGGCGGCCCGGAAAAATATCAAAATAACAACTGCGAAGGAGAAGCAGATGCAGCAGCTTGTCCATTAGCACAATGAAATACAGATGCGTGTAGTTAAGGAAGCTGTTGTGGAGGAAGCATCAGCACCGGCGGATGGACTGTGCATGTTTATTCCTGGGGAGTGCAGGGGGAAACGTGGGAATGGGGAAACACTTGTGAAGGTTGATACCGAATATCCATGCCTCTTCCAGCAGTCTTTCCCATGGCACTTGGCTCGCTGCCAACAAATCAGTTTCTATTTCTGTTTTTTGCTTTTGCTGAGAAAATGCTGTTAATCTATTTATCTGTTAAATAATGCAATTAGTCCAGGGAAACGAAAAGTTCCTCAGGCTTCCTGCATCTTCCTGTGGACATTTGGTCCTTGCATTGCGGAGAAATTCTATTTTATTGCTTTTTTTGATAAGAACAGCAGCTGGTAGGCTCCAGAGCTGTGGGAATACACAGTGGGAGGATAAGATAACATTTCTGGCACTGGTCGAATGTACTGCATGTTTAATACCCCATATGCAGAGACTGTTTGCCGCCTGTGCTGAAATCAGGAATAAACCACTCTCTCCTCGGTGTAAAACCACACCACCCAACTGCTGCCGCTGCTAGAGGCAGCACCACAGAGCTATTCCTGATAATAAATTGCCGGTGTTGATCCCGTGGATCCCTGCAGCCATCGCAGAGGATGCCACCCACTGTCAGTGCGTTCGCACCAGAGCGAGTGGCATCGGGAAGAGCCCGTTTGACTTCCCTGCTCCCGCAGTGCGGCTGCCACGCACGGGGCTTCTGCCCTGCCCCACTGCCCACAATGCTATGGATGGAGCCAGGCGAGCTCATTTTGTATAAATAAAACAGCTCTGAGATGAAAAAAATAGCCAAAAGGTGGGGAGGGGAGAGGGAAATGTGTGGGAGGCTGTGAGGAAAATGAGAGCATCTCACTTTGTCATTTTTGTATATGAAACTGGCGAATTGTCTGTGGCTGAGCTGAACTCTGTGGGGCCCATCCTGGCTGGGGGAGCAGGTAGCGAATTTTTAAGGCTTGTTTTGAACATAACCAACATTTGCTGGGGCAACAAGAACCTTCCCCCAGCCCTGGCTTTTGCCTGGAGCTGGTGGGCTGGGGTGTTTGGAGCCCTCCTCTCTTAGGCAGCGCTCCCCAGGGTTCTGGGCACTGCATAACGACCCATAATCTACCCAGAAAGCCAAGTTGATTGGAGTCATCCAAGACTCCTTGGGAAAGCCCTGGGCTTCACATGCGATTTGGAGCCATAACTCCTAGCAATGTATTCCTTGATGTGGTAGGAACTGATCAGCTCCATGTAGCAGCAGCTGCTCAGGCAGGTAACCCGCTGTCCCGTCCCATCCCATCCCATCCCNTTCCCGCTGTCCCATCCCATCCCATCTCATCTCATCCCATCCCAACCCGCCCTCTCTTTTGCAACAGGAATGCAAAAAGTCACAGGACACTTTGGTATCACACGAGCACGGGTTAACCGGAAAACTGGAGCCGTTTGCGTCGTCATCGGCATCTGCTTCAGGCCCCTGACTCTACGAGCCCATTTTTGTCTCTCTCTATCCACTCGCTTGGCTACTCGGCCTCATTACATGTATATTTTTTTCCTTCTCCTCCCCAAAAAAGGCAATCCGTGGTGCAGCACTATTTTTAGCCGCAAGATTTACTGTCAGGCAGCAGCTCGGTGGCGTGGGAAAGAGCACCGTGTCCCCATGAAGCTGCCCACCGAGCCCCGCTCCAAACCCGCGAGGCTCAGCCTGGCCTCGAGTGTGCAGCGATGTGCCAAGGGGTCGGAGATACTCCCCACCTCCCCCACTGCTTTTTAGCAATTAATTTTAATACTGTAAGATCAGGCTGCCCGTTTTCAGGTGGCTTTTCCCTTTCTACTTCCTTACGGCGAAGCAAAGCAAGAAAGCGCTTCATTTTGGGGGCAAAGCCATTGCTTCCCAATCGACTACCTCATTCACGTTTCATAGACGCAATCCCTGATTTTCTGAAGGAAAAATCCAACAGCAAAAACTGATTTTAAAATGTTTCTTTTTTTTTTTTTTTTTTTTTTTAAACCTGCACTTCCCGCGCGAGAGGCCCCGGCACTGGGGCAGGCGAACGTGGGCGGTAGCACCGCCTCGAAGCACCTGAGCTTCTCCCCCAGTAAAATCCCATCACCATCAGCCACCCTGGGTGGCCGTGGCCTTGGCCTAGATGGGGCCAGGTTCGAAAGCAACCAGCTTGAGCAAAAAGTGTGTGGGATATTTCTTTTTCTAATTATGGTGGGGTTTTTTGTTTGTTTGCTTTTTATTTTTTTTAGTGCTACGAGTGGTTTTCAAAAGCAGTTTCAGGCTGGCCGCCGCCAAGGGACTCGGCCTGATGGTGCCACCATGGGCTCTATGGGCAGGTCAAACAAGGTCGTCTCTCCTGTTCTCCAGCGCCAGTACCAGCACCGACTCTGCTCCACTTGGCCGTGGCCCACGTGGCCAGTGTCGGTGCCGGAGAGCAGGTCCAAGGCAGGAAAGCATCCAGAAATCCTCGCTCGGGAGAGGATCCAAAGAAACGCTCACAAACAAGGGTGTCTCTGCCCCTCCTCTGCTAGGAGTCATCGTAGAGAGGGTTGTTGTAGCTGCCCCATGAGCCATAGTCGTGGTTGTCCCAGAGCCGGCCGTAGGAGGAGTGCCTGCCAGAGGGGAAAGACGGTGGGACCGGCTCATCCGTCAGGGAGAGCCCCGGCCTGCGGACCCCGTGGGCACCGCGGAGTCCTCAGTAGAAGAAATGCACAAGCGCGCGACGGGCAGCGAGAGCCTGGCTGCAGCGGGGATGCTGGGCCAAGTTTGTGGAGCCATTAAACCAGGCCAACAGGACTGCCAGCTGTTCACATACCCCCTGCAAGACCGAATAGACCCACGTGCCCCGCTGGGGCAGAGCCTTACCTGATCTTGAGGTAGGCGGCTGCACTGAAGACCAGCACCACTGTCACGATGACGGTCAGTGTGATGGCCACGATGCTGCCTGTGGAGGGACAAGGTGGCCGTGGTTTTTTTGTTTGTTTCATTTCTTGGGGTTATTTTTCCCCTCTTTGGTGCTCCCTCCCAGGGCCAGCGGCCAAGCCAGAGGCACATGCGGGGTCAGAAGCCGTGGGCTGCTCTGCTCACCTGAGCTCAGGGCGCGCGGCACCTCCTGCACTGTGACACCAGTGGCAGGGCCAGTTTTGTCCGCAGGAGCGGTGACGTCGGGCGGAGTGGGGACGGGGGTGGCTATGGTGTTGGCAGGTGTCCCCTGGGACATGGAGGATGACGGTGATGGGGATGCATGGGGCCGGTTGCTGCCGAGTCGCGGCGCCGTGGAGGAGCTTGTGGCAGTGGGGGATGGTGTCGGTGTGCCGGCCGGTGGCAAGGGGGTTGCTGGCGCCGCGGGAGCCGTGGCTGGCTCCGGTGCCGTGTCCCCCATGAAGGTGGCAGTGGGGACGGCCAGCTGGGAGCTCGCGGTGCTCCCAGGGGACGGCGGCTCCCAGTCGGCGCTGGAGGGGCCAGTGCCGCTGACCGCAGCGCTGGGGACGATGCTGCCGCCCTCCCACCCCGCAGCCCCAGCAGACGGTTGTGTCGCGGTCGCAGAGGCCGTCGATCCCAACGTGGCGTCTCTCCCCACAGCAATCCCCTCGGACGGAGCGAGCAGGAGGCTGGCGCTGGGCAGCAGCGGGGCCGCCCCATTGCCAAGGCCTAGGAAGGAAACAAGCGCCAATTACTCACAGCAAGTCCTGCGAGGCAGCGAGGAGGTAATTTAGGCAGTTAAAGGCCAACAGTAGCACTGGATGGGCTGAGTCAGAAAGGCAGTTTGGGCTAGTATCACTTGGAGAAAGAAAGTAAAATAAAATAAAGTAAAATAAAGTCTTACAGTAAAATAATAAAATAAAAGCCTTGTTATCAGGGGCACTTGCCCCTGCTGGAAGGATCCGGTGTCCCTCTGGGTTCGGGCACATTTCCCTGCTGCCGTGATCCGGCACCTTGTCACGTCGCCATCCTGTCGGCTCTAGCCACTTTTGGAGCCTAACAAGGCAGCAGGGTCTCTTGCCAGGACTTTTCATCTCTGTGCGAGCCCTGTGCTCATTAAACCCAGTTGTTCACAACATGCCGTATTTCCAAAATGACTTTTTCCTTGCCTTTTTTTTTTTCAAATACCCTCAGTTGTTGCGTTTTGCAACAAGCAAAACCATTTCCAGCAGTTAAACCACGTGTATCCCGGGACATGTCAGTCTGCAGATCCACCTGAGGTGAGCGGATGCTGCAAATTTTAAGTGGAAAAATGTGTGCGTGGGTATTTCAAGTTACTCCAGCTGCAGGGTGATGCGCAGAGCAAGCTGTTAAATGGCAAAAGCTTCGTGGCTGCAGCAGCTGACAACCAGGCTTTTATACTGGGAGGGAAACAGTGTTGCAGGAGGACATCCTCAGCTACATCCCTAGTGAGACAGAACAACATCACAAGCAGTTCCTCCCTTCTCTCCTGCAGGCAAAAGGCAGGTTTATGGCTTCTGCTGGGCGTCATCCTCAGCGCCTTGATTGTTCCTTGGGGTTTATCCAGCTGAACCTGATAAATGTGGCAAGAGGGCGCAGAAGTGACGGCTTTCGCTTGCTGCAGCCTCGGAGCCGGCCAAGGGGTGTGTGCGACTGACACCGAAGCTAGGAAATGACAGCCCAGTGATGCGGATCTGGCACTGGCAGTCCAAAATCTAACCCTGCACACAGGGGCCGATCACCCGCTGAGGAGCCAGGCAAGGCACAAGCAGGAGGATGGCAGCAGCGATGCTGGCACCAGGGTCCTGCTGGTTTCCTCCAGCACCCGGGCTGGCTCCGGACCAGAGCGTTGCACCGCCGGGGACACGAAAAGCTCCGAGGCGCCTACTTAGTGCTGCCCTGGCCCCGCGGAGCCAAAGTTTCGCGAAGGGCTTCCCGGAGCGAGGCGAAAGCATCGGCGCTCGGTGCCCGGTGCGTGCCCGCTGGGTGCCGGGGGCGGCACTTACCTGCCGGGAGGAGCAGCAGGGCGAGGAGGAGGAAGCGGCCGCGGCAGCGCATGGTCCCGGCGCCGGCGGACGGAGGGACGGAGGCCGCGCCGGGAGAGACCCGCCGCTCCCGCCCNCGAGGCGCCTCCTTAGTGCTGCCCTGGCCCCGCGGAGCCAAAGTTTCGCGAAGGGCTTCCCGGAGCGAGGCGAAAGCATCGGCGCTCGGTGCCCGGTGCGTGCCCGCTGGGTGCCGGGGGCGGCACTTACCTGCCGGGAGGAGCAGCAGGGCGAGGAGGAGGAAGCGGCCGCGGCAGCGCATGGTCCCGGCGCCGGCGGACGGAGGGACGGAGGCCGCGCCGGGAGAGACCCGCCGCTCCCGCCCCGGCCCGC
>VWPW01010648.1:148977-198898 GCA_013389825.1 Crypturellus undulatus
CGCGGGCGCGGAGGGGCTCGTGGCGCGGGGGCGCCGCCGCCTCGCGGCTCCGCTCTTGAGTTGTCCGGCCCCGCCGCGCCGGGATGCGCGAGCCGCGCGTGGGGAGAGGGTGTTGAGGGTGTTCGTGTCTCTCTGAAGTTCCTGGTTTGGCCCATGACCTTGGGCTTTGGGAGGGCAGCAGCAGTTCGCCTAAGATCTTCCCCCAGCCGCCACCCAGGTGCGTTTTCGCGGTTTCCCCTAGACTTTTTGTTTTGTTTCTTTGCCCGGGAAGAATGGGCAGATAAACGAGGTAGGGCGGACGTTGCACATCCGCCCGTGCGCTGCTGGTGTCGGTGTTAGGTCTCCATCCAAAGGAGTGCGCTGGCACAAAACTTCCCAAAGTCGGGGTACTAGGGCTATGCTAAAGCCGGTTCCTCCACCAGATCTTGAGCACAGCGGGAGGCAGCCGCGGGCTGCAAATTGCCGGTGATCATGACAAGAGGCGGGGTATTTTTCTTGACCTGGTAAAAAGTTCTGCAAGGGGAATTTGGGAGACCTGCATTTGGCTCTTTATCCATGTCGCTGTGTGGGGTTTTTTTTTGCAGGGTCCCACAGAGATTGGGGTGTGTGGGAGGCAGTTGGTGCTGCTAGAAAGTCGAAGGAGATGCCTGAAACAGGGTAAACCTCTTGCAGCAGCAGCGCTGGAAATGTGAAGTGGGGTATTTTTCAGCAGCATCTGACAGGAGCGTTTAGCCATGTTGAACCAATAAAGCTGAATATTCCGGCTGAAGACCTGTGAGCATTAGGCAGTCTCCCGGGGCAGGGGCAAACTGATGCTGCTCAACCCCGTGCTGTAATACAGAGATCCGTGATTTTGGTGAGACCTTTGTGGCAGGAGAGCCTGTTTCCCTTAGTCCGCAAGCAGGTGTCACCTTGTGACACTGAACATGGTCACAGGCAAAGGAAACTGCTTCGGGACTTGGCCTGTTTGGGCCAAAGAGGAGGATGAAGAGGCTGGAGTCCCACTCTGAAGGTTTGTCAGGAGAAAGTGGTGCTGAGTTCCTATCTATGACTTGGTCTTGCTTGGAGAGGTGCGATGGCAGCAGATGCCTCGGGAGCGCCAAGAAAATCGGGGCATATCGGCCCCGGGTGGGTATCGGAGTGGGAGGACAGATGGCGGGACCACATCTGCACAGCGAGTGGGGCATGTGGCAGGGGCTGGATGGCGGCGCAGCGGCCTCCCCACGGCACCTGCCTCCTCCTGCGTGGAGCAGCGAGTGCTTCCTGGGCTCCAGCTCCTGCCGGTCCTGGCTGGAAGCGCTGACGCTCAGGAGCGTTTGCGGAAGGGTGCCCAGGGCAGGGCTGCCTCGCTGCTGGGGCACACACACATCGCTCTGCCCGTCTGGGGGGTCAGTGAGAGTGCTCTGCTTTGAGCTTTGCTCCCCCCGTTGCTGCATTTCACCCACAGAAGAGGGAGAAGCAGCCCCCGTCTTGTGGCCTCTGCAGGTGGGTGGGAGGCCAGGGCTCGTGGGCAGGGAAACCCACAGGTTTCCGAGGATTAAAAGCCATTCAGGGAGGTGGGACAGGCCCCGCTTTCAGCATGACTTGGGCTAAGATCCTGAAACAGAACCTAAAACTGCGTTTGGATAAGTCTGCCTCGTGGTGCTTTCTCTTTCTGGCGCTCGCAGGAGTTTGTCCGATGGGTCTCAACAGTGAGCAAGATGCCTGGGGCATCTTCCCCTTCCCTCTTTCTCCAGCCCTGCTCACCCCGTAGCTGCTGCTCGCTGGTGTAAGTGAGCTGGGGGGGTCCCGACCAAGGAGCCTGCCAGGGATAGAGCCCTTGGAAAAGAGGTCACATAACTACGGCTGGGCAAGAACGGCATGTAAAAGAGTAGATGGAGGCCTTATTTGGTAGCGGAGCAGCTCCAGGGAATCCGGCTTGCAGCCCTTGTTCCCAGTCCCCGTGCCAGCTCCTCCAGCACAGTGGGGTTGGCTGTGGAAACGCTGCTGGCGTCACCAACTGCATCAACCCAGGGGACTAGGGGGGGTGCAGGCACAGGCATGGGGCAGCCAGGGTGGGAGGTGGCGAGGGAAGGGGTAGCACAAGCAGGGCTGGACGCTCTCGGGGACAAATCCTGGCAGGAACGTTTCCTGAAAGTCAATAAGCTTTCTCTGTGCAGCCACTTCTCCTCGTAGTAGGTGTGTAGACTTCCCTCTAGTTGGGAATTGCCTGTGGTTTGGGGTTGCTTCCCGTGTGCTTGTGCTTCCCTCCCTCCTTTAAGAAATGTCCGGTCTGAAAGAGCGGGAAGGAAAGCTCCAAGGAATGACTGTGCATGACCTCAGGCCCCAGCCCTGGCCCTGCAGGCCGGCCTCTCTGTTGCAATCTCCCATCTGCTCCCTTGGCTTCTTGCTTTCTTTTACTCACTTCCTCGTTCCAGCTTTGGCTCCCCCACATCGTCCTCAGCCCTTGCTCGACTTTGTTTTCCCAAACACCGCTCCTCTCCTCACTCTTCCTGCCTGCTCCAGCATTCGCTTTGTCTTGAGACACTGCTCCAAGTCATGGAGTGAGAGCTCCTCCTTGCCTGGAAAGGCTCCGTTCTCCCTACCTAGCGTGGCCCAGTGCAGAGGAGGCAGCCGTTACCTGTGCCCTCTCCATCCCCGGTGCCGCCAGGACCCTGGTGTACTTGGGACGTGCACGGTGCCACTTGCAAAGTGACCGTCTTGGGCCTCATTGACCGAAGCCTTGTTTATGTCAGTGAGTTTTGTGGGCTTGTGACGTGCTTACAACAGAGCCCGGTAATCTAAACCAAACCGAGGGAACACTCCATTAATGGAGCGAGTATTTATGTAAGGGCTAATCCGCGCGGGCTGGAATGCGCCTCGTCGCAGGGGAGCAGCGGCAGCGCCTCTCGGGGCTCCCCGCCGCTCCCGCCCCGGCTCTGTATTTAGGTGCTCCGTATTAGGGTGCTGTTCCTCGTTGCTGGGAGGAGAGGGGGAGTGAAGTTCCTCTTTCCGTATTTCCCGGCTTCATCTCCGGCCTGAGCCAGCACGGACAGCTGGAACGGATTCATGCACCTCCTCCTCCCGGCCGGGCTGTGCCGCCACGGCGCTCCCCTCGCCTCGGCCCCCCGTGCTGCACACACATCCGCAGCTGCCGAGATCCGGCCCCGCGGGGACACGGCCCTTGTGCCTGTGCTGCGCCCCAGCGCACGCGGCACTGCTGCTCCGGAGTGGCCCTTGCCCGTGTGCGTGGAGGCACGGAGCTTCTGTTTCATCTGCGACTCTCTCCAGAGCGTGTGTAGGGGAGACCTCCGAGCAGCCACAGCTCCTGCTTCTGCTGCCCCATAAGCAGATGCAGGATGCAGGGAGCTCCACCATCGGCCCCGCGGTGGCCGTGCTCGTGTGGGCGTGCGGGCGTGTGGGCGCCCTGCCTGCTCCCAGGCCCCACTCGGCAGCTGCCACCACAGAGTGGCCGTGTGGGCACCTCGTGGCTGATGGTGCCATTTGCCTGCGCGAAGGAGGCTCGGCGGCTGACGAGTAGAATTGGCCGAGAGGGCAGGCGGATCCCCCCTGGCTTCCTGGGCCAGGCTGAGGGCTGCTGGGTCCCTCCAGAGGGTTTCACGTTCGGAAATGGCTGTCGGAAGGGAGTGTTGCTGCAGAGGAGGAAGCGCCGCGCAGCCGCGATGCTGAGGTGCGTTCGCTAGGGCAGTGCAAGAGGAGCGTGGCAAAGCGCACGCGTGGGGCCTCGCTGTAAATGAGCGGCTCCTCTGCATCGGTGAGCAGTCAGGCAGCTAATCCAGGTGGAAAATTAAAGCGAGCCCTGCTGAAACGTGGTCAGTGCGAAGCTCTGGTCCAAGGAGGTAGTTAATGCTTTGTCAATGAATCACTTCTGCCTCTCCTGTCTGCTACCTTTCCTGTTAACGTTTACTGGAGGTGCTCGGCGCAGGGGAGCGTGACTTCGTTGGCCTTCTCAACATACGGCACCCGGTGAGGTGTCACAGTCTGAACCGAGCCTGAGATGAGTAAAAGCCGTTCTTGTGGTCATGTGCCTTCAGGGATGTGTCTGGAGGTGAGTATGGGTGTGCAGCAGAGAAGGGCTGCTCCGAGGGCTGTGGGTCTGGGCAAAGAAAGACCCTCTGGTGCTCTCTTCTCCCAACTGCAGCGTCATCCGTTGTTGGCAGATCACAGCTTCCCTCCCTACAAAAGGGAAAGGGAAGTACTCGGAGGTGACAGAGGTGCCAAGGATTGAGACAGCTTTCTAGAGAGAGAAGCAAGGAGCCATGAGGACTGGGGGAGATCCTTTAGCCGAGGAATAGCAGAGAATAGGGAAAAACTTTATTAAGGAACAATAAAATCTAGGAGGGAAAAAAAAAAGGAGCAAAGTGGAGGCCTTGGTAAATTTGGGACTCACGTATTGCAGTGGCAGGAGCAGAATGGTCCACAGAAGAACACACAAGCTTGGTGTGCTCCTCACACACTCTGCTGAAGGAAAGCGAGGGAGTAGGTCTTGAGGAGATACGACAGACAAAGCCAGTGGCTGCCCCAGTGTCAGGTAGATCTGACTTGGAAGAAACTTCCAGTTTTGTTCCAGATGGTAAAAAAATGTGGAGACACTGAAATGTTCCACCAAGAAGAAATCCTGAAAAGTACTTATGTAACAATATTGAAATAAAATATTTCAGGTTTTCTAGGAGTGTTTGGGCTGTTGGACTCTCACTACCATGTTTGAATACAACCTTTCTTTCTGATCCTTTCTTGGGAGTTTCAATTCTGTCCCTATCTCATCTGGGCAGATGATTCCCAAAACACATTTGAAGAAGCCTGTGTCTTGCCTGACACCCCTCAGAGAGGGAACTGTTTCTTTTTTCCCAATGGAAAATGGTATTTGGAAAGGTGAGGAGGAGAGAAAGCTGATGTGATTTTCCTGCAGGAAATTTGTCGCTATCTCAGCAAATAACTCTGAACAGAAAATTCCTGACCTTCTCCAAAGCCAGCATGGTGGCAAAATTGGTTTTAGTGGGGATTAGAGAATGTAAATGAAAATATTGCAGAGCTCTTATATAAACAGACAGGAGTATCTGTTTGCAGTCCAGTCCTGGACCCTTGTCACAGCAGAGCTACAGCCAACGGCAGTTGTAGGACATCTAGGCCATGAACATGGGTAGCTCTGGCAAGGGATTGGAGAGCTGCCATGTCGGCAGGACCTTGGCCAAGGTCTAATCTCATGAGGGGAAAAACAGATGGAAGATCTTCTCCTTCCTTGTTAGCTTTTAAGAACCATCCAGATGAAGCGATGGTTGTCCTGATCCGGTGGGTGAGAGGCTTGGTTTGAGCAGGGGGTTGCATGGGGGACCTCCATGCTGCCTTCTGGTTTGGTGATGTGGTCTTGGAAATGCTGGTTTCATGGAGCAAAGAGCTTTTGCAGTCTCAGTTTAAAATGCTCTGTCTATACCATCTAAACCATGAAGGTCACCCTGTGCCACCCTCCTCATGGAGCAGGGCTGTGGACAGCTGTCTATTGCTTGGCCCTTGCTCAGGAGATCTCAACTGCATCTCTTCAACATCATCCTCGTCATCAGTAGTTTCCCTCCAGCATCACCAGGCAGGGCAGGTAGTGGTACTGCAGATCCCTGCGCTGGACGATAGGACTTTTCCCCGAGGCCTGTGTTTTTCCCTGGAAATCCCAAGTGCCTGGTTAAGAAACCCAAATGGCCACATGTCCTGTTTGGTTTCTGGCTCCTCCGTGAGCCCAGGCCAGGCAGTTTTCAAGCATTTCTTTGATTAGGCTTTTCCCGCTCCCCCTCAAATCAAGGATTTGGTTCTGGGAGCATTCCTGGTGGACACTGAGGCTTCTGGGATTTCTCCACATACAAAACCATCAAACCGCTCCCTGCAGAGAGAGACTCCTATTCCATTTAAGGGCAGAAAAATATTTCTTTGTAAAATCTTTTCCTTGGCAAGCGAATGGCTGCGTAGCCTGCTGGGAATTATTTCCAAGGATGCTCCATTTCGGCGCTACTCCTACCTCCATTTAACGCCTCCCAAATCCTCCCACCTGTTTGTTATCAAACCTGGGGGCTGTTCCAAGCGAAAGGCTGAGGTTTGCATCGGAACGGCAATTTTGTTGGGTTTATCTGTGTGGAATTGTGCATCCAAAAGGAGCAAGAAGGATGTTTTTCTTTCTGCTGTTGGCTCTGAGGGCTCCAGGGCTAGGAACATTTTCAGGACAGCAAAATGGTTTGAACCACGATCACAACTGCTGTGGGAATTCAGTGCTTCGTCTTACTCCTCCTTGCTGGTGTAACTGGTTGAATCCAGCCCCCGTGGGGCGCGGACGGAAGGGCTGACGCGCTCGTGCCATGACGAGGCTGTCCCTTCCCTCCCGCTCCAAAGGCTCCCGCTGCTTCAGAGCACGCGGACCTTTCAGGGCAAGAAACCAGATAAGGAATTTGCGACAGATTCCCCTTTAATCCGCGCTTTTCTCCATCTCCCATTCTCGGCTAAGGCGGCAATATAATTTTACAGTTTAAAACTTGGCCGACCTGCGGATGAACTTTCAAAGAAAACAAGTCATTACTGAAGAGAAGCCGTTTCTTTGTGAGGCCTAATTTCAGAGGGTTTTTTTTTTCAGAACTTTTATCTCTCCTATCTGCTACACAGTTATGGGACTAAATTATCTGGCAAGTCAGGCTTGTATGGGTTTGAATTTACGGAATGTGGCAAATTTATGTTGGGTTCTTCCTCAGCACCATCTTGGGGTCCTGTTATTTCCTACCCTTGCTTGTGGATCTGAAAGACAAAAATCCATCAAACCTGGGAGAATACGCAGAAAAAAAAACAAACAAAAATTAATAAAGCAACAACAACAAAAAACAAAACGATAGAGGAAATCAAAGAGAGGTTAAATTGCAAGTGGGAGGTTTCAGGTATTTTTCCAAACTGACCCCTGGCCATACCCAGCTGTGTGTATGGCCTCATCCTGCTATCGCTGCTCTGGAGAAGCCCAACTGCAGGACAGCTAATAGCGCAAGTCATGTGGCAGCAAGAAAAAAGGGAGAAAACCCCTGCTGTTGGTGGTTTAGCTCCCTGCTGTTTGCTTAACTGGTGCTGGCACTGAATGATGAAGTGTGGGGTAGGGGAGCACAAGTAAATGGGAGTCGTGACTGTGAATTTGCCTGTGTGCTCTCACTTTGCCGGGGGGGGGGGGGGGGGCTGATTTTGCCCAGGGAGTTGGTTATCGGCAATCTCCAGCTTCAGAAGTCTCAGGATTATGTCCTGATCTCAAACTCCCTTTAAACAGTCTGTTCCACCTGATCACTCTGCCTGGTTCAAGGAGCCTTGCGCAGCTTTCTGCTTCTAAAGCTTTGGGATAAGAAGGTTTATATTCTCTCTCATGTTGACCTTTTGATGGCGATTGCAAAAGCTCTGATGTTTGCTAGTGCCGAGGGGCTTTAGTCTGCTCTGTGGGTCCCTGGTTCAGGAAGTCAGGATCCTCCTGGAGAGGAAAACCAGCGGGAAAGGGGGCTTGGTGGCACCTCGGCAGCGGCTGGGCTGCAGTCGAGGCCAGACCGGTGGCTCCCGTGGCCACCCGCGTCCTGGGCAAGGAGCAGGCGGGTGCCACGGCATTGCCCCACGGCATTGCCCCACGGCCTCGGCAGCGCCCGAGGGGTTGTCACTACCGGGTATTTTGTAGCTGAAGTGCTAGGTAGGATTAGCCACAAGGACTAATGATCCCCAAAGGGCTCATTTCATTTCCTTCTTCCTCCCAGGCACTGACTTGTGGGCACCCTGGAAGGAAATTTACCCCAAAATACCCCCAAATGCAGCTGCTAAATCTTTGCTTAACCTAAAACTTGAACTCAAGTCCTTCTCAAGCTCAGCACTTCCTCCTGTCAGCTCAGGATGGGCTTTTTAATGGCACCTGCTGCATTACCCTAGGCTAATAGCAAGCTCGTGGCCACGGATCGGATGCTTCGCGTGTCTGTTAGTCACTTTGTTTTCCTTGATTCCTGGAATAAGGGAACATCTTGTTGCATTTTATTAAAGCCGTTAATCTTCTGCTTAGATGCACCACGTGGTTAGATGTAAAGGAAAAACTAACAAATATATAACAAATATATGAGCCAAATACATGGATCTCCAGGGCTCGTGGCTTCTTGCTGGAGACCTGGCTTGGGCTAAAAGCACCAGGGCCAGTTTACTCATTACAAAACTGGAGCATGGGCCAAGTGCTGCACAGCCCCGTCTGCAACAGGCGGGTTATTACCCCGACTGCAGCGTGTCAGGGGTCAGTAACTCTCCTTGCAGATTGCCCAGAAGATCCAGGTCTACTATTAACCAGAGCCTTAATAGATTACATGCTGCAAGATGAAGCTGGCTTAACCCCCCCTTTGAGGTTAAGCCACTGCCAAGGCTTCCCGTTAGCTCCTGAAATTCCTCGCTGGCAGCTGAGCCTGGGGAAGGTCAGGGAGGGTCAGGGATCTTCATCCCACATCCTCAGCTCCATTTCCAAAGCCCAGACTATAAGGAGTCCTGGCATGTCAGACCAAAGAACCCATCTCCCCGAGAAACCCTCCCTCCACATGTATTAAGATTTCTTTTTTTTTTTTTTTTCTTCTACTAAGCACATACTGGAAGTGGATTGTTGCGGTCTCTCAATTAATTCCTTCTAAAACACTTGTTCCTGCTAAATCGATGTCTCTCTCTTGCACCATTTCACTCTGCTGCAGCTTTCGCGTGCAGTTGGTTCCCTCTGCTTGCAGACCGCAGACCTCTGCAGCCTCCTCTTCTTCCTGCCAAAGTGATTTCTTCTCTCACCGTCAGGTCCTTCCGCTCTTTCCTTTCCTTGGAGCGTGGAGGGCAACTCGGAGTCCTGCCTGCTCCGAGCGAGGGGGTGCCCTCTCCTCAGCAATATTCCTCTGCTTCCAGGATTTACCCAGTCATCTCAGACAGAACTTTTTTTTTTAAAGACTATTTTTCACTTTCTCACTGAGGAGCAACCGGGACCGAACTGGGACCGTGCAGAACAAGCAGCATGAGATGCTGAGCCAAAAATTAGAAAAAAAAAAAAAAAACAGTGTTATCCCAACATTAAGTCCATATCCTTGTTCGGTTAAAAGCTAAACATTGCGTCAAAAGGGACCCTTGGGAGAAAAGGGCAGGAGGAGCTGGGGCAGGAATCGGCAACCAAGGCTGGTCCTGTGCCCACCGGCAAAATCAGGACGAGCTCCGACAGCTCCTGACTGCTCCTGGTGTCGTTAAATACGGTGGATTCTGCCTGACCCCTGTGGCCGCAGAGCTTCCCACCCGCAGGAACGGGGTGGAAAGCCCCTGCCCTCCTCTCTCCTCACTCTTAAGCCACACAGAAACCTTTCTAGTGCTCCCAGCCGCTTTGCTGCATGGTTATTGCTGGTCTCTTGGCTTTTGCGTGGCATTTGAGCTGTTACTCAAGGGCTCTGTTGAGTGGCTTTGTGGAGGACGAAGGTATGGGTGCTTTTTACCTGGAGGGTTGACAATCATTTACCCAGACTACGCTCAAAAGAGTTTGGAGCATTTACAGAAAGTCTGTGCCAGCTCCCTCTAAACCACGTTAGCTGTTTAGCCTGTAGAGCTGGCCTTCCTTACAGGAGATCAGATCCTATCAAATGAGGATGAGGAGCATCCTCAGCCTGCTTTACTCCCGCCTCATACTGTGCCTGCAGATCAGCAAGGACAGAACGTGGGTCTCTCCCCGTGCTGGTCTGGTTGCTGGGGCCGTCCCCACTTGCTCTGAGTGCAGCAAGTCCTTAAAGCTCGAGCTGTGTGGCAGCGGGGCTGCGATTCTGCTTTCCCTCATAAGGCTGCAGCTCACCCTGGCCGGTCTTCTCCAAAGCAGAAATGATGTCCCCTGAAGCCTCTTTTTCTCCTCCGAGATGCAGCGGTCCTGACGGCGCGAGTGGCGGGGAGCACCGTGCACCCCAGCAGCCCCTGGGGCTCACATGGAAGAAGAGCTCCCGCTTTTTGGCACAGAGCGGCCTGGGCCAGGGAGCATTGGGTCACCTTGAGTTCCGCTTGCCTTCACTGAAGGAAAGGTGCCTGTGGGAGGAATTTGGTAGCTGAGGGTGAAAGGGATGAAGAGAGGGATGCCTAAAGGCTCTGCATGCCCTATTTGTTGCGTCTGACGCTTCACAGGTCTCCAGCTGCAATATGTCCCCACATGGTGTGACATGGTCACATTATAGCAGCAAAGGCAGCACGAGTAGCTGAGTTTGGAAGCAAAATGCCATGTCCCCATCTCCATCTTTGTGCACTGGCCTTTCCTTGTAGTTCGTGGATCTGGAGAGCTTGTGTTTTGCTTGTTCTTCCTCATCCAGGAGAGAAAACAGGCATAGCAGGAAAAGCAAAAGGCTTTTTTTTTTCCAAGGAACTCCCACAGTAGAAGCAAAAACTGCTGATCTGCTGGGGTTTTTGCAAGGCAGCTGAGGCTTGAGAAGGAGGACCTACCAGTTTCTAGCCTGAGGTCCATCACTGTGCTTTCCTGTGGGCTCCGTGTCCCGAAAATGCTTTTCCAGGATACTTCTGAGGGCCTGGCTCTCAGGGTGGTGCGTAGCTGCAACCCAGACACACCAGGTTAGGAAGGAGCATCGTGCTGGGCCGTGTGTGGCCTGATTCCATCTACCTTGAGACCCTGGGCCAAAGCCCTGAGCACCGTCACGTAGCTGGGGGTTGTCCTGCCCGGAGCAGGGCTTGTGGGAAGACCCCCCAGAGACCTTTTCCTACCTTGCACAGGCTGTGCCATGGGTTAGCATGCTCTTGGGCTGCAGTATAAGCACAGGAGAGCTCACGGCTTTTGTTTTGGGGCCATCTACATTCAGGGGCCTGTCTTTGTGAGATGCATTAAGTGCTGGCACTCTGCTCTTTGGTGACTCCCTTGGCTTTTTCCATGCATAAAGTGATCCCTATCAGCAGGGGCTGGGCTGTTGCCATCAGGGGTATATGCAAATGGCCCGTGTTGTGCCGACAGAGCCGAGTACCTTTGTTATTTAATAGATATTTGCCGTAGGTCAGCCAGAGGTTTTGTTACACAAAGCAGGAATGTTTGCACTCCCTGTGATCTTCAGAGATGTGTTAGATATCTTTTATCTACAAGAGAAAGAACAAATTTCAGACGAAGAATAGGCCTGGTCTGGCAGTTTTATGTGTCCCAGTACTTCGGTTGGGATAGTGGGTGGGCTGGCACAACTGCAGGCCAGGACTTTTGGACAAAAATCAAGTTTTTTTCCCTCCTCCTCCAGTGCAGACTTGTCCCCGGCTTGGGCTGGTCCAACTGACTGTTGCTGCGACAATTTACTCGGGTGAAGCTGCTTCCTCTTAATTCATTTAACACAGGGAATTGCCTCAATTATCACAGCAGGCTTAAAAGCCTTTGCAGTACGTTGCAGGCAGGTAGGGATGGGGGTTTCTTGGGCAAGCGCTGCTGCTCCTGCCCCGCAGCAGTCCCGGTGCTCCAGCTACAGCTTCTTTCACACGGAGCAACCATGTGGCCCAGAGGGTGGAAAAGACCCCGTTTCCGGGCGTCCATGATGCTCTTCCTGTTTTTAAAGCAAACCACCATGTCCTGTGGTGGTCTGGTCAAAATAACCACTTATATCCCTTTCTGTCACCTATTTCCTGCATTTCCCTGAGCATCTAAGTGCGTCCCCTTCCTCTGCTCCTCTTCAAGCGCTGTTCTGAGCAGAAGTGACCAACATTTCTGGATGGCAGAAGCAATTGGAACAGATCGAAGGGAGCTGCAAGCAAGGAGGGCACCTCCCGCCCTCGTTCCTTTTACCTATCAGGGTTTGCTTTTTGATCTTCTGAGTGTATATTTGAGTTTATGCCCGGCCTGGAGGAAGTGAGCTGATATCAGAGCTTTGGGGCCTCCCAAGAGAGTGTCTGGGTCCCTGGGCTGAGCGAAGGGTGCCTGAGGGGGAGCACACATAAAAGCAAGGCTGCATTTCCTTGGTAAAGATTCCAAGGTGAGTGTTTCGTCCTGAGGTTTTAATATTTTGCAGTATTTGCCAATTCTGACAGCTAGGCGAAGGCGATGAGTTGGTCTTACCTGCCACTGCTGCCGTGCTGAGGAGAAACCAGCTCCCTGGGGACAGTGCTCGATGCCACCGTGCGAGTTGTTGATAGAAAGAGGAAGAGAGGGCTCCTGAAAACCAGCGCCGTTCCAAACACTGACCTTCCTGTACTGTAGAAGAAACAGTTTGGGGCTTGCTTCTCTGGGTCTTTGCTTAGTTGCTTCAGAATCAAAGCCCTGCAGACACATCCTGTTTTGCAGACGAGTGAGAAAGCCTCTTCCACCCGGAGGATCTTGAGCTGAGCAGAGGGTACACTCTGGGGACCCTCCATGTGGCTAGGAGTGATCTCAGGTCACTTCAAACCATCTGAGCATCAGGGATCTAATCTGAACGGCTTCTTCTGCGGTCACTTTAAGGAGAAGAGCCCCTGAAAATGGGCTTCATCCCTTAGGTTTGTTAAGGCATTTAGCTGTCCATTAAATTCCTCTTCGCTTGGAGTTGTCTCCTTCTGGGAGATGCCTTTACGCTGTGCGTTACAGCTCAGCCATCATCTCAGGGAGTCTCCAGGGAGAGGAGAGGGCGCGAAGCCCCGCGGACGCAGGTCAGGAGAGAGCAGCACCTGAGGCTGCCTGCGAGTGTGGGCAGTGGGGACCTCCCCGTAGGGACCAGAGGTGGCCAGGCGCCACCCTCACCGTGTCGCTTACCTGCATTACGTGCAAGTTTACTCCAAGATGCTGGGTGAGGAGCTGCATGAACCTCCCTTCTTTTCTAGGTCAGGACACTCTTTGTGAGCGGTCTGCCTCTGGATATCAAGCCTCGGGAGCTCTACCTGCTGTTCAGGCCATTTAAGGTACCAGATGAACGTCCCTGCAGCAGGGAGGGGTGACCTGGGAACATCTGTACAGCAGTGGAATGCGGTGGTGACTGTGGAGCACGTGGCTTCCGGTGGCCACCGGCACCATCCCAGTGTCAGAGTGTGGTCCGTCTCCACAGATGCCTGTGGGCAAAGAGCCCTTGCAAACGGAGCACTGCAAGGTCGGGGGGGGGGGGGTGGGTCAGGGGGGTCAGCTTGTTTCCCACCCTTGCCACAGTATTTCCTGGCAAGGCTGCACAGATCATATGGACTGGTGGTCCCTGAACTTAGCTGGATCCAGGAGCCCGCTGGATCCAGGAACCCACTGGCTCCTCAAAGAAAAACCCTTTTGGTCATTTCATTCAGCAGCCCTGACACATTTCACTCGCTGACACGGGTCAAAACTTGCTCAGGTGCTGAGGGACCAATAACATCAGTCTCTCTCTGGTTGCCCTTGCTGAGCATCATCTGCCTGGGGCATCTCACAAGGATCTCGGATGACTGTTTTTTTTTTCTCTTTTCTTGCAGGGATATGAAGGGTCTCTCATAAAACTCACCTCTAAGCAGGTAAGAGCCTTTCAGCAGTGGGTGCCGGCAGCTGCAGGTGCCGTGCGGGTTGCGCGGATCCCGGCGCCGCGCTTCCCATCCCAGGGAACTGCTTCACGCGCCACTCAGGGAAGCGTCACTGCTCCCGGTCTGCCTGACCTGCCTCTCCTCTCTCCCCTCCTCAGCCCGTGGGCTTCGTTAGCTTTGACAGCCGCTCCGAGGCAGAAGCTGCCAAGAACGCTCTGAACGTAAGTGCGCAGCGCTCTCGAGGACGCGAGCTCGTGCTCAGGGGCTTTGCCCTTTCTCCAGCAACCCTCACACGAGGGGACCTCTCTCAGGAGGCTGAAAGAGCTCATTCCTTTTTGTCCTTCCTGAATCCCTTCCTCACTGCTCCTTCCTGAAGTGCCTGCCAGTTGCTTTCCAGGTTTCTGTGGCCTGGGGATGTGTATCCTCTGCACCTGCTCGCTTGAATCCTTTCCATTTCTCCAATTGTTTCCTGTTCTGCTACTTTTCATCTGCTATCACTGTAATCTCCCCTACTTCCTAACATCCATCCCTCACTCTTGTTTTGTAATGGCTTCTTTTTGCTGGCCGCATTTTTTTCAGTCTTGACATATGGTCAAGTCTTAGTCCAACTTCAAAAATGTTAATGTTGGGGAGATAGATAAGGCTGTGGCCTCTCTGCTTTTCTCTAAAGCAGGTAGCTCCTGCCTTCTTCCTGCTGAGAACTGGGTGACTCTTATTACAGGAGCATGGAGAGATTTGGGGAGGAAGGGGCTTCTGGAGGGCTCTAGTCCCACTCCAGGAGTTGGTGGTCTCCAAGGATGGTGAGGCCGGAGTGAAGCTGCTCCCTTTCGGCCCGGGTCCTTCCCGCTGGGCGTCTTGGGGAGCAATCCGGCTCCCTGAGTGAGTGGCTGCGTGCGCGTGCGGTAGTACCCGTGTGGGCACGTGTGTCTTGTGCGTGCGTGTGCATGTGCTTGCACGATCATGGGATGCCTCGACACCATCCAAGCCAGGTGCACGCACTGGAGAGGTGGTTTTCTTCCAGGAAATGCTCTGTTCTACTTGCTCAATATCCAACAGAGCACTGCAGCAGAGCTCTTGAACATCCCTTTTGTCTGCAGCAGCCGAGCGGCCCTGGACAGCTCCTGGTCCCCATTTTCAGATCGGTGCTTTGGTTTCGGGAGGCCGCCCGAAGCACCAAGCTCCCGCGCGGCAGGCAGAGCACTTCCCAAGCAGGTTTGCAGTGCATGTTTGCACTAGCAATAGCAGCAAATGTGTTCGTGGGCTCTCTGGCTCCATTTCCCAAGCGGAAAACTCATTTTTGGGGAGCCGCGGCTGCCTGGACGTGGGCAGACACGTGGGGAAACAACAGGGTCTTTGGCATGTGGCTGGCGATTCAATCAGGATGGTTTCTGGGCTCCTGGGAGAGGTGTTTGTGGAGCAACTGGATCCGGGCGGGCTGACGAAAGGGAAGAAGCAACCAAAGTGCATGAGAGAGCCTGCAGGAGGCTTGGGAAATAGGAAGCGTGGCTTGCGCCTCGGGAGGTGCTGCCCAGTTCTGCCACTTGGCTTGAAGTGCCGCACGGAAAACACAAGCGGAATCCTGGAAGAAACCGGCTGTGCATGAGGGGCTTCCAGGCTTCCAGGGCAGAACGCGGCTCCCAGAGGGGAAAAAGCAGCTTTTCCAACCGTGCTGGAAGGCAGCACCACTGTGCAGGCCTTCGAAGGTTTCCATGTTCCTTAGTGCTTTGCCCGCTTTGCTTTCCAATGGTGATCCTGGTAATGAGGACGAGGAATTCACACTCCTAGATACCACAAGGGATTTGACTTTGGAAAGACACATCCCGATGCAGAGAATCAGACACTGCGGGCAGATTTACCTCCTGACCCTGATGTTCTCTGCCTTCGCTCTGAAGCCTTGAATTTGTCGACTCGCTGTCATGGCTTGTGCTAAACTGGGTGACGTGAGCTAGGTAGAGTTGGGCTGGTTGGACAAGAATTCCGGCATCTCTTTGGCTCCTTTGCCACTTGGAAAATGCAAAACTTTTTCTAAAAAAGGCTTAGGCTCTTAGATATGAGTCAGAGAGTGACTCCTTTCACAGAGTTTCCTGTTTGTTCAATGGGAAAAATAGTAGCTAAAGCTGCTTCAGAGAGATGAAAAAAAAGTGTGGGGAAAAATATCTGCCCAACCTTGAGCTCCTCACCAGCTCCCAGGGTTTGGCTCTGCAGGGCTCAGGGTTGGAGGGGAAGATGCCACAGTTTGGTAGCACTGGCTGGAGAAGACAGCCTGGGAACGCGCTGCTGTCCAGCCCATGCCAGAGGTGCCTCGGAAGCAGGTGGGAATTGTAAACCGGCAGAGGAAACGCGGAGCTGGGCAGTGGTTCTCCAGGAAATGTCGCTGCGGTCCCAGCCTCAGATGTGGCGTTTGGCAGAGCCCTTTGTGGAGGCACCTTTCAAGCCGCCGCTTTTAGTTTTGCTCTGGGCAAAAGAGCAGATTTCACTTTAGCTGCTTCCTTCCACCTTTGCAGAGTTAAACTGAGGCATCAGCCTCGGATGCGGCAGGGAACATCGCTCTTCCCAGTGAGAAATCTCACCAGGCTGGGATGGCAGCAGGAAGCCCGTTCTCTAATGCCTCTCCGTGTTTTTTCCCCTTGTCTTCATTTTAAATTTAAAATATTTTTGGCTCTGCTAATCCCTCTGGATAAGAGCTTGGCTGAGCAGGATGCTGACTACCAAATATGGTGCTGATCCTAAAGATGTGAGAGGAATGCGCGTTGCTCCGGGCCCACGGCCTCAGCGCTCGCTGCCGAGCAAATTAGGTCATTGAAACTTGGGAAGTTTGCAAAGATGTTGGAAAAGGGATCCAGGAGAAACAAAACAGGGTTATTTTTGGGAAGGGGCGCAAGGGACTTGCGCTGGAGGAGGTGGCAGGCCAAGAAGAGGCGTGAGGATCTGTTTTCTGTGTGCGCTGGCATTGAGGATGCTGCCACCTCCCACTCGCCTTGCCTGGAGTCCCCTTGCCACATGGCGAACCTTGTACCTGGACTCGGAGGGAGCATCGTTCCTTGGAAAAGCAATTCCCTACGGAATTTCCTCCGTCCCCTGAGGTTCCCTCTTTGCTTCTCCCTCCTTCAGAGCGCCCCTTGCTCTGAGTGCAGTGTGTGCCGGGAGCGCTGCCTGAGACCCTTGTCCTGATGGGAACGACTGTGCCTGAGCGGGGACATTTCGTAGCTGGCGCGTGCGGAGCTTTGTCTCCATAGGGAAATATGTTTCCATCCCCGCTACAAAATCAGAGAGCAGTCTGGGAGCCAGATGACGGTTCCCTGTGTGGCGGAGGGACAACATCAGGAAAGCAAAGTTCTTATTACTGAATGTTTTATCAGCAGGAAAAAATAAACTATGGACCGAGCTACGGGCCTAAGTTTCAGCATGAGTCATGGGAACGGGTTTTCAAGCTGGAGTTGGGTGAAGGTGGCGCGAGAGTCCGTGTATGTGAGAGAGGAGGAATGAGGGAAACGTGCCCGTGGAACCAGGCCGCTGTCAGGGCTGCGGGTGCCTGAAGCCCCTGCCCACATGCGAGGGGCCGTTTGGGTTTTGTCTCGCTGACTGACCGCGTTTCCTTCTTTCCTTCCTCCAAGGGCATCCGCTTCGACCCTGAGATTCCCCAGACGCTCCGCCTGGAGTTTGCCAAGGCGAATACCAAGATGGCCAAGAGCAAACTGGTGGGCACGCCGAACCCCAGCACGCCGCTGCCCAACGCCATACCTCAGTTCATCACCAGGGAGCCGTGTGAGTACCGAGCTTTGGGTGTTACCGTCCTCCTTCGCCTTGGCAAAATGGCTCCTTGCGGCAATCCTGAATGTACGGAAACCCCAGGCGAAATCACGGACCCGCCAGCGCTGCTGGGACAAAGATGGGGGGCGCTGGAGGGAGCTGAGGTACCTTCAGGAGGTTAAATCTGCCCTCCCGAACGAGGTGGCCACGCGCTCACTACGTGAGCGGACTGGTCAGGAAAAAGACCAGTGGTGCCCTGTGGCGCCAGGGAGGCCGTCGTCTGCTCTGACTCCCCAGTTGGAGAAGGTGATGGGGACATGGGAGAGTGTCTGATGGGGCCACCGGGATGGTCAGGACTGAGGCCACCTGGCTTGAAACAAGAGGGGAGCCAGCCAACCTAGCCTGGTGACATGGGGTAATTAAAGCTTGGGGTTGTCTAACCACACATAGAGCCAGCCGAGACCAAGCTCTTGTTGGCCACAGCGGGTGATACTGCAGGGGTGGCTGGTGACGTTCGGCTCAAGTATTAGGAAAAACTTGTGAAAAAAAGAAGGCAGAAAAGAAAAAAACTTCGAGCCTTAGATAAGCCTTAGGTAGATGAGACCATGGTTGTCCTGATGTAGTGTTGGCAACAGTCATGCTGGAGGCAGGAGGCTGGAGTGGAGGGCTCTAGACGCCTCTTCCCCCTGTGCTCCTGCAGCTGTGGTGGACTTTCTTTGGGCTTCTCCTCACGGCCGGTGGCCACCAGAGGACCTTGGGTGACTCCAAAGCTGGAGCATGCTGCTTGCCTGGAAGCCTGACGTGGGATATGGGATATGCTGGGTGGGATACGGGTGTGTAGCTGAGATCCCTCCCATCTCCAAAGCTGGAGAGAACCTGCAGACAGGTCATGGTCAGCCCGGACAGGAGAAATATTGAGTCCTGCCAGGAAATCCTCCGCTCTTCCTGTGATGGTGCGGGTTCCTGACGGATGCTGACATAGTTCCTAGCCCCAGCTGTGCTGGAGTCAACACCTTGGGACAGGCCAAACTCTCCTGCACACCTGTAGTTTGAGGCATGGCTGTTGCTAGGAAAAGCTGAGGGGAGCCAACCGCCCTCCTGTCCTCGCTGCCAAAACCTTTTCTTTGTCCCTCACGCTGCAACCACCTTCCTTGGGGAAGGTTTTCTTCAGCACCATGCCAAACCACCCCGCAGCCAGGGCCCGCTGCTCTCACTCAGAGAGATGATCCCGATGATCCCTCAGGAATGAGATGTGGTAGGGACGCTTGTTTATGCTGAGCCTTGCCAAGATATTTTTTTGCCATTCATCCTCCTTTCAAGCCAACAGTGTAAACTTGCAATCCCCTGTGTTGCTGAAGCGCAGCCTCGGTGGTGGCAGCGGCACAGGGGACAGTGGTGGCTGCTGGCGGCTCCCGCGGCGCCATGCCGGAGACTTGCGGGAACTTCGGTGTCGCGGTGTTTCACCTGGAACAGGCTGCAGACGGCCTTGCTATTGGGAGGAGGTTCTCCTGCTGCCTTCGGAGCTCTGCTCCCGTGTTCCCTTCCGTGGCCGGATGAGAAACAGAAGCCCTAACTCCTTGCCTCTCTGTTGCACAAGCTTATTTATGCGTGGGTGTATTTGTAGGTCATAAACTCTCTTGCAAACTAGCTGACATCAGATTCCCAAATATAATTAAACCTCTTGGAGCTGAAGAATCCAATCTGGCCTCCCTGGAAACGGGAAGGAAGCATACCTAGCCTCACGATACGTCTTGTTAAAGGCTGAAAAGTTGAAGAAAAACTGAGCTCTTATGTCTTCCAAGCAGGGGAGTTAAATAACAGCATTGTGTTCTGAGTCAGTCCGTCTGCTCGCGCTATTTCTCATTAGCTGCTGCTGACAGCGACACCAAACATGCTGCTTTTTATGGAGAGGCTCATGAATGAATCAGGTCCTAAGCATTAGCTTAGCCTCGGGAAAGAGCAGCCTGTGGCAGTAATGCAAGCCCTGGGACTCATAAATTGCACAATTTAGGCAGAAGCTTGTGCCTGATCTCCGCTTCCCTACTGCTTTGCAGGGAAAACAAAGGATTTAGGATGTTATTAAATCACTCGAGGCTGGTGTCCCATGGAGGCTGTTTAGAAGAAGCCTGGATCAATACACTGACAGCTCCTAAGCAGGAGGAAGAAGGAGCTTAGGGTGCTCCAAGCTCCTGCGGTCGCTGCCGGCTGCTCCGGTGGCGCTGCCGCCACTGGCCAGCGCCGCGAGGAGCGACGAGTTCTGTCCTGTGGAGGAAGGGCTTGAAGGCTCCTGGCTTCCTGCTCCTGTCCGGCTTTGGCTCCGTGTATCCCGTGTCTTCTAGGCCGTGACTTGCTGGCCAGGCCGTCTGCGCGCGGCGGTCTCCTGGATGTCACCTCTGTGGCTGTCGCCCCAGCTGCACGCAGACGCTGGAGCGGCCCCGGGCTCGCGTCCCTCCTCCGCAGCGGGATTTGCCCTGGCTCTGCCGTGCCTTTCCCATGACCCCCGGGAGCCGGTCGGGGAGCGCAGCCGAGGGCAGGTCGGCAGCTCTTGTTTTGCTGTGCGAGCTGCAGCCACGTGGTAACCGTTAACTCTCCTTATTCTTTTCTTGCAGATGAGCTCACAGTGCCTGCACTTTACCCCAGTAGCCCTGAAGTGTGGGGGCCGTACCCTCTGTACCCAGCGGAGTTAGCACCTGCTCTACCTCCTCCTGCTTTCACGTATCCCGCTTCACTGCATGCCCAGGTAATCGATACCAATCAGCCACGACTTCGCTCACCCTCCCACCATCCTCTCCAACCGCGTGCCCCGTCCCCCCTGCCCTTACCCCTGCCCCTCAGTGCTCACCGTACAACTAACCTCTGTCCAGCTAACAGACACTCCTTCCAGAGATTAATGATGTCACCTAAATCAAGCTGACACGGACTGGTGGGACGAGACAAGAGCTCACTGCCTGACGTTCCCCAGACACCTCTCTCTTCCTTAATACCTTCACTCTCGTCCACACTAGAGACCGGGCAGCTAAGGGAGACCTCTCGGGCAGGGTAGTTGCCCATCCTCTCCGCCTGTGGTGTCTGGCCAGGGCTGGGCCATCTATTTGGGCCGAATTATCCAGAAGGGAATTTGTGTTGCACACACATGTGTGCTTGCGAGGTGAGTTGGGGGGGAGCCAGATGTTCCAGTTCTGGCTGAGAGGGAGCAGGACATGGGGTGGCTGCGTGCGGACACGGACAGCCCTGCAGCCGTGCTGCTGGTTGTAGGATCTCCTGAGGAACCTCCTGGATCTGGGAAGCCTCCTCCATCGACTTGGGATGTCCTCCTGCCTGTACAGAGATGAGGGTCACCGTCTGCCCAGCGCCAGAGGGGTCTCTGTGTCACCTCCCGTGCTGGGCTGCGGAGATGCCGCTGGTGACTATCCTTGCACGCCTGCAGAGTGCCTGGGAGCTGCAATGAGGGCAGCGAATTTGGGCCTTGAAGCAAAGTGGCTCTGACAGGCAGGAGGCGGAGGGCGAAGCGCAAATGGAGGGTCCATATTTTATTCACGACGTGTGGATGAGCAGGCAAGGAGCAGAGCGGAGTCCGACAGCTCCCGCTAAGCGAGGGTCGAAAGCCCCACTAATGTGCTCGCTGTCACAAGCGCTTTTCTGCTCGGTGCACCCCGCTAGCCGAAGCCACTAATGGCCCGTGATAGCAGCACACAGCAGTTAAAAATTAACAGACAACCCAGAAAGAAGAGGGAAGAGAAGGAGGCTGGAAAATGAAGCGGAATTACGGATGGCACAGGAGCGGGTGCCATCAGCTTGTCCCAGCGTGGCCTTTGCTGTGTCCGTGCGGTGTCCGGATTGCGTCTCTGTTCTCTTTGCACTTGCTCCTGCTCCTGTGTGCTTTTATCTGACCTCCCTGGGGACAGGGGCTTTCATTCCTGGCAGAAAAGCCATGCGCCAGTGCCCTGGATAGAGGGTGGCAGAGATGAGTGGTCTTTGGACCGTTTTTTTGCAGAAGACCGGTTCAAGGCTTCAACCTAAGCTTACATGTTATTAGGGCTCATGCAAAACCTGTTGTGCCTCCTCTCTGGTCCTCATCCTGGGGACCAAACTGTGACTCCTCTTGGGGCTTCTTGGAGAAGAGGATTCCACCCCAACAGCTTGAAGTGATCACTTGGACCAGGGCTGTGTCCTTCTCGCTCTGATGGGTTTGGGGGGCTGCAGACCTACTCTCAACCCCATGCGCTGACACATTTTGTTCACTTTGAAGCACAAGAAATGAGGATTTTTTTTCTGCCAAGACTCTTGATAGCTGCTCAAGGCTTTGCAGAGGATGATAGAAAGATAGGAAGGACGGTGAGAAGGAGGAGCTGGTGCCTCTGACATCTCCACATGAAGCCATGACTTGCTGACACCCCAGAAAAGCCTCTGCTCTGCACAGTGTTTTTGCTTTCTCTTAGCAAAGATCGTGCAGAGGAGCTGGTAAAATTCAGAGGGTGATTTTCTCTATTTGTGCCTGTTCTATCCCGAGACCAGCTGGCTTTGCGGCAGCAGCCTGCAGCTCTCGTCCCACGTGGTCTCCACGGCTGAGGTGAAGCAGCCAGAAGGGCCCTCAGAGCCAGGCCTGAGAGGTGCCCGTGCTCAGGCTGCTGCTCAAACCCCCAAGTTTTGCTCCTCTCGGCCAGCTCCAGTTAGGCCGCGAACTGAAGGAAATGAGCGAACAGAAGGAGCTCTCCTGGATGAGGCCAGCACGAGCAGCAGCGTTCCCGGTTCAGCTACGAGCCCACCCGCACTCCGGGCCCTCGGAACCCTCCAGGCCGTTCCTGGAAGCTGCCTGCAGGAAGCCTGGGCTGGAGCTGTCCGTCCAGCTCTGGAGGAATAAGCTTTTCCTTGCAGGCAGGGATCAGAGGGAGGGTGACTTGCTAGTCCCGCGGCCGGGATTGGAGGGGGACCGGCTTGGCTTGGAAACAGCCTTCAGCATTTGGAGCAAACTCCAGCTTTTTAGTCCCTACTGTTTATAGGAAGAGCGATGGTAAATATTAGTGCAGATGATACATTCTTTTCCTGTCAAGTAGCTCTTAACAGCCAGCACCTGCGCTGGTTTGAAGGCACAGGAAATGTCCTGGCAATTGCTTAGGAGGAAGCAGCCCCGTGCTTGCGCCCAGGGCCTTCTCTGGGGCACCGCTGAGCAGTCTGCAGCTGGGGGCATGTTGGGTTTGAGGGGGGTGTTTGGGGGTCCTCTCTCCGTGGCTGCCCTTAAGCCATGGGGCAGAGGTTCTGGGTGCTGTGCAAGCTGCTCGTCTCCTGCTGGGACAGCTCATGTCCCTCTCTGGGCCACAGCATCGCCCACGGTGTCCTGTGGCAGCCCCGTGTTGGCTGTATCCCCGCACCGTGTCGTGCCGTATCCACACTGGCTGCACAGAGCGGTGCAGAAACATCACCAGTGCGGTAGTTTGGGATAGAAATGGGCCCTTCTGGATAACTGCAGACCCAGGGCTCTCACTGACTTGTGGTCGCCCTCAAGGAAACACCCTGAGTGTTTGGCCAACACCCTCGACCTGCTGCAAGGAATGCCCTGAAAACTGCTGCTGGGTGCCTGCTCATTCCCAAGTGGCCGCAGAGCTTTCCCAAAGTGCTGCTGGGCGCAATTCCTGTGTCTCTCGCATGCAGTTGGCACAAAGTGCCGAGAAAGGTCAGCTCTGGATCAGTGTAAGACACCAGCCAGATCTCCAACCAGAAGAGGCATTTGCAGACATACTACCTGCTGTTATTGTACCCACACTGTGGCACGCGCTGCTTCTCCTGCACGGACGGAGCAGGATCGGAGGGCAACCTCACAGCACCATCAGGGTGCCGAGGGCCTTGTCCTCACGGGTGCCACCATCTCCTCGCTGGCGCCAGGCCCTGCTGCTCTCCAGAAGGACCTTGTGGCTCACCGAAGTTTTTCCTCCTGCAGTTTGTGCTCTTGCCCTTTTGCTGGGCATCCTGTAACTGCCATTATGCGGTGGTGGGCGGTGGGGAGGTTACGTGGGGACGTCTTTCTGGCACCTTCATGGTCTCACCCTGTTTTGCTGGTGCTTCAGAACAGGGCGGACAGTCCCAGCTGCTGCAATTCACTGGTTTGGGCTCTGCAGGGGATGACTCTAGGTCAGCAGCATCTCCAGCCCAGCCCCAATGGGGCAGCTGTGGAAAGGGTGGCACAGGGGCAGCATGGACAGCGCAGGGACTGTGCCACCATGCAGGCCGCCGCTCCTGTGTCCCCCTCCCGCACCGTTTCTTGGGCAGCTGGGGTCTGGGGCACCCCCGATCCACCGCGTGCTCCCTACGGCCTGTGGGACGGCTGCCTGCTCCTGCGGGAGCAGCAAGGGGACCGGGGCATTACCAGGGCAGAGGCCGCCCGGCAGACATATGGGTGAGGTGTTGCCTTTCCTCGCCCCTTTGCAGTTCCCAGGATGTCCAGAGCTGCTGGCAGGGCTTGTTTTCCATGTGGTGAGGGAGGTCACAGGGTCCCTTCGTGGACGGTATCGTCCTCGCAAGCCCTGGGTGCTGTGTGAAGGACCCAGGGCCGCACGGTCCTGCTGGAGCCCCTGCAGCTGGCCGAGCCTCGGGATCTGTCGCCAGGGCATGGCCAGCACCTGAAATCAGCGAGGGGCAGCGCTCGGAGGCAGGAAAGCAGCTGCAGGGGCCTCCGGGGGCTGCCCCAGAAGGTGGGACAGGCGAGAGCTGCGGACCATCTCGTCCAGCTCTCTGTTAGCTAGCAAGTCGCGGGTGGCTACCGGTGCCCTGGGGCAGCCGGCGCCTCCGGGAGCCTCTTGGCAGCTACTGGGCTGTGCTTGGGGAGGAGGTGGTTTTTGGCAAGGTAGCGGGGTGCCCGTTTGCCCTGTTCTGTGAGTGCCTCAAGGTATCAGTAGAAGGTGTTGCTGTCCCTACTGGGTCTCCTCTGTGACCTTCCAGGGTCCTCTGGGCTCCCGCCGCCGGCTCTGCTGTCCTCGGCAGCAACGGGAAGAGACGTGGGGACCCTGGGCTGCAGTGCTGGGGACCCAGGCAGGTGCTAGGGACAGCGGCCTGGGCAAACTGGAGCTGGAAGCAATGCCCCTGTCCCCAGCTTGTGTCGGGAGACAGGGAGACACAGAAGAGGGAGGGCAGCAGAGAGAGGTCAGGAAATCGGAGCCCAGAAACCCCCTCTCAGCGCGGGGTCTGGAGCGGTGCCAGGGCCTGTGCTCACCGCTGCCTCTCTTGCCTTTCCAGATGCGCTGGCTCCCTCCCTCCGAGGCTGCTTCTCAGGGCTGGAAGTCCCGTCAGTTCTGCTGAATGCCGTGTAAGTCGGGGCGCGCGCCTGGGGGCTGGTTCTTGGCGAAAGCCTCATGCCTGGCGGGTCTCAGCGCAAGGGGAGGTTGATGGTAGCTGGGAGAGCTTGAGCAAGACCCTAACAGGCTGGAGGTCAGTAACGGGACTGGAGATTTGATGGCATCCTCAGCGCGTCCCCAGATGTCTCAAATGTGTCTCCATTACGGTGTACTAGGTGGCTTAATGAAAAGCTTCTTGGCAGCCAAAATTAAAAGTGTGACATTAGTAAGCATCTGGCTGCCTGCTGCACGAGGAGGCAGGGGGCTAATTTGGGTGCACGTGGGACCTCCTTGGGTGGAAAAAGTCTTGAAAGGGCTTAGAAGGATCAGTTCTGCAAATAAGTCACCCTTTAGTGGATAAATAAGCAGCGGGGATTAAAAGGGACGCGGGAACAGGCTTGGCTGGCAGAGAGGATGCTGCGCACTGCGGTCCCAGGGCGCCACAACCACTGCAGGCAACCCCCAGAGCCAGGAGAACCCACGGGGAGGGCACGGCGGCTGTGCCTCTGAGGGCACCGCGTTGCGACAGCCAGCCCTGAAATCCGGGTATCTGCAAGTTGCTTCCCAGCTATTTTAGGCCCAGTGGATAAAAATAGGAAGCGGCAAGGCTTTGGGAACTGGTGGTTCTTCCAAAATACAGAGCGTGCCAGTGTTCCCAGCGCAAATGTAAGCAGAGCCGTATTTGGGAGCGGGAGACGAGCGGCTCCCGCGGAGCAGCTCGGCGTGCTGGGAGCAACGCAGGGCTGCTCAGGCAGCGCCCAGGGTCCAGGGGCACCCGCGCTGCCGCTGGCCCTAGCTCCTGTGGGGATGCACACTGCTCCAGCAGGGAGCTGGGGACACCCTTGTCTGGCTCCTCCATCCAGGAACCTGCAGTGTCGCAATGTCGGGGGAAGAGCTTGGCTGCCACCTTTACTCCTCCGGCCTCCCTTAGGGCTGCAGCCGCCCTGAGGCAGCCCCGCGTAGCGTGGCTGGGTGTCCCTAACCCTCGCTGTGTCCTCTCGCAGGTCTCAGGTGTGTGATGGTGGCCTACAGTCAGTCTTGTGGGTATTAACGGAGTCTTCCAAGGTGGCTACTGGGTTCTCGAGCTCTCCACAAAACCACAGTGTGCTGGTAAGGCTGCCAGAAACCGTCCAGCCAAGGAGGGGGTGCTTCTCTTCACTGCTCCCCACAGCAGGACATAGTTGGGGCTTTGCAGCCCCTCTGGGGTGAGGGAGCAAGCAGGATGTCCCCACAGAGGCTGGACACTGTCCTGGAACCTGAGCAGAACGGGGCAGGTAGCCGAGAAGGCAGCAAGGGGGAGGAAGGAGGCTCTTCCCTGCAGGAGCTGCCCCTCTGGGTGGCTTCGGCAACCCCGGAGCCCCCGCTGCAGCACCAGGTTCCTGCCCTTATCGCTCGGATCTGGAGGAGAGTTTCAACAGCCCTGGAATGTCTGTCAACTCTAAATTACCCGCCCCTAATCTCATCTCGCTGCCATTCTCGCTTCCTGCCTTGGCTCAACGGAGGCCAAATTCCTCTCTAAGTCACATTTAACTCTCAACTTCCCAGCTGGTACCCCCTCAGCTGAAAACACAGCAGCCTGACCGGCTCCTGAGTGGGACAGCAAAAGCCTGTGGTTTTCCACAGCGGGAATTCAAGGTCCATTGTAGCTGCTTATGTCTTGGAGAGGAAATCTGGAAAGCTCACAGGTTCCCACACTCTGGAAGGACAAATGGGCAGTGCCCTGATGTTTGCATGCCCTAAACACTCCGGCATCTGGGGCAGATGTGAGCCATGGGGCCCCCTTTCACCTTTGCCTCAGACGAGCATCTTGGCTGCTTTTTAACCTGTTTCTCTCTCTCATTACAGGCTTGAAAAAACCCTCACACAAGTTTGGATTCCTCCAAGACTTTCCCACAGCCTCTATCACACATCTGCTCTCCTAGAAGAAAATGAAAAGCATACTTAGTAATAATATTTTCTTCTTTTACACTGTATATTTGTAAGAAAGAGTGTGTTACTTCTGAAAGCATGGTTTGACAGGCATTGCTGTAGCGTTTGAAAAGTATTTTCAAACAGAACCATAGGAAAGCAGACTACAAAAGCAACGCGAGAGCAAGTATTTTTGTACCAAACCTTTTAAATAGGACAATCTTACACTGGGTTGGACCACGGTTTTTGTGTTTGACTTTTGAATGCGTGTGCTGAAGGGTGTCTCTTCGCCCTGTCCCACCACGTCAAAGGCAGGATCTCAGCCCACGTGCGAAGCGAGAGACGTGCGATCCGGGGTGGCAGGAATCGTGCTCCCCCCGGCACCAGCCTGCCAGAGATGAGGATGCTCTGGCTGTGTCAGCGTCACGTCTGCACCCACGTGCAGGTTTATTCCCTGTACCAAATGACACCAGACGGGACAATCAGCAACCTTCATAGGGTGATTTTTCTTTTTTACCGTGCAAAGCCTCAGCATGGCGCGACGCTCGGATCAGGGATGGGCAGGGAAAGCCCATGCATGTAGCAAGGTGAGAATTTGCCTCCTTCCCCTGCCGTGACTGCGTGAAGTTGTTATTGGCGACGTAAACTGCTGTATGGGAAGACCAAACCCGCAACTCGCCGGCTTGCTCGAGGTTGGCTGCGGGTCCCGAGCGAGCTGAGGGGCTTCAACACGTGCCTGCCGTTGTGCCAAAGCACCCTGCTGTGCTGGGGGTTCAGAGCGAAGGTTGTGCCAGCTTTTTTCTGCTTCCACGTGCGCCCGAGGACGAGAAGGGAGGTCTGCAGCCGCACTGCAGCAGTACTTGTTTACAGAGACAGTGCACCAGCAGGGAGACTGCTCCAAGCAGCGCAGTTCCTCAGCCTTTTTGCTCCAGCAGGCATTTCAAATAATAACTAAAAGAACAAAAAGCCCCAAATGACTTTAGTTTCTTGAAAGGCAGGAGCAAAACTCTTCTCCATTAGGTGCCATTAGGTGCAGGGAGAGAAAGGCTGTACTGAGCCTCGCTGCTGCTCGGGGCTCAAAGCGGGTGCCTGGGTCTCACTCTCGTTGGCCTCACGGCTCTACTGAAGTCACAGGGTGTCCAAGGCTTTGTTAAACATCACAAATGTTTTATTATTTTCCGTTCTCCTTTTATTTTGCGAGTGGGCCAAAACACAATCACTGAGAATTTCGGCCTCCCAAGCTTTGAAGGGGTGGTAACGTGGGTGAAAAGGAAACGGTCTCATTTGGGTTTGCTATGAGAAAAAGTGGAATCGATAAAGGCGATTTGAGAACAAATCAACTCCAGGACAAATGATCAAACGGATCTAAAATGAATGATACCTGCATTTCTAAGTGATGGACTTACTCCTTGAGCAAACTTATTTCCTGTATTTTGTTTTGTGGAGAAGAGAGGAAAGAGCCTTCTACATTGGCTACTCCACTTTTGGAAATAACGTTTAAAGGTACTTTTCTATTGTAATTTTTTAAAAAATAAAACCAATGATTATTATAACTTATGCCCAGAGTGCTGCGTGCTGTGTAGTTGCTTAGGTCCTTTAAAGCCACGGGGCCTCGGTCTCTCGGAAAGGATTGCGGACACTTAAATGACACCCAAACCAGTTTAATCACGAGTCTTTGATTCCTGATAGTGGATGATGGTTCATTAGAAGCAATGTGAGAGGATGTCAGGTCACGTCTCGGGGCAGGAAGGAGCAGCTCAGGTTTCGTTAGCCTGGAAGCAAAGGCAGGTGAGCGCAGCGCAGAGATGGTGTCGCAGAGCCGGCTGCGGCTCCCGCTCCGGGAGGATCCCAAAGACCCTGCTGGGCCCCAGGGACCAGCAGCCCAGCCCTTCCCTCCTCCTCGGGTGAAGGCAGCACCTCCAGTAGACGCAGACGGTTTTCAGGGAAGATGCCGTCCCTGGAGACTGCTTAGATCTTCAGGAGAGCTCCCAAATCCAGGCTGGAGGAGATTGGCAGGCTGTAGAGAAACGTCTCCAAGTGCACAAAGATGTTATCGGGTCGTTCTCCAACTCGCTAATCTTGGCGCGAGCACAGAAGCGAAGCTGCAGTTTTTCCATGAGCTCAGCCATCCAAGAGGCAAACGCAACATAGAGACGAAGGGCTTGACTTTGTTTTTCAAACACACCACGAATTCTTTAAAAAAACTGCAAGTCTGAGCTATAAATTCCCCCCCCTGCCAAACAAGCGTGACCAATTTCTCCAGCAGCCTCAGGCTCCCAAAATGAAACACCCGTAGCAAGCTCCAGCTTAGCAAAAGCAGCCTCGAGAACTGCACTTGAGCAGCAGTGAGACGCGCCGCAAGGTTTGCGGGGTGGGAGAGGAAGGTGCCGTGTTACTGGAAACCCCCAGCGTCAGGGCCGAGTGGCAAAGCTAAGCCCGTAACGTAGCTGCTAATCCGCCGGCGGCCACAAGTCCCGGGCTGCGCTCGGAGCCGTTCGGAGGGGAGGTTTGCAGGCAGGCCCAGGGCAGGAGGGGACGATGCTGACGCTTGTGGGCACTGGGCTGGTAATAAACCTCCTCCTGCTAAGAAAACCCCAAAACGAGCAGCCTTCGCTTGCACCCTGGCACGAGCAGCTGCGCGGTCGAATCTGCAGGGCCCTGCTGAAAATATGTAACCTCTCCAACCGTTCCTTTTTTTTTTTTTTTTTTCCTTCTCTCTAAATCAAAATGTTTTCGGTTCTCTGCTGCTTCCCATTAGCCTCATTAGCAAAGGGCAGGAGCAGTCGGTCTGCAAACCATTAGCGTCCCCTTTGCCTCAACGATGTTTCCACGCGGGGCCGCAGGAACATTCCTTCTCCGGTACCGTCGGGCTGCTCGCAAGGAGCCCTGAACTGCCGGCCAACGCGCATGGGTTGCAAAACAGCGACCGGGGCTCCCGGGCCGATGCTGGCATCGAGTGCCAGGGAGAGTCCCAGGGGTGCAGGGCTGGAAAACCAAGATGAGAACAGGCCTGTTTATTGACTCCAAAGGCTTCCTCCATGATGAGAAGGAGCTCCGGGAGGACGGGAACAACTCTGTCCTCCGTCTGCGGCTGAGCAGGGGAGTCACCGCGATGTGGGGAGGGCACAAGGAGGGACCCGCGCACGGGGGCTGCGGGGCAGCCGGAGCAGAGGGCAGATGGGGCTGGCGCCCACACCAGGCCCTCAGCCTGGAGACAGAGCTGAGCTAGGAAATACCATTAGCAGCTCCCCACGTTTCTAAAACACAAGGAAGTCGAGCGGAAGCAGAGTCCGCGCTTCATCACAGCAGTCTCCAAGGTTAAGAGGCAGCTCCCGAGGGAGCTACCCTGATGGGCACAGGGGAGAATCACATGGGTATTTCATGCCTTGCGGGTAAGCCGAGGTGCAGGTAGTCAGAAAACTAAACGAAAGGAAAAGCTTGTGCCTTTTTCCCTGCTGTGCTTGCACTCTGCAGCTGGGGTTGGTCTAAGCGGTGCCTAAAACATCCAAGAACAGAGCTGCTCCCTGCTTCCATTTTTATTTTCCATTACAAGGCAAACTTCCCAAACAGACTCATTGCAGTGCCCACCATGAACCCTGCAACCGCATCATCCCTTCGGCCACCTTCTTGTCACACTGAGCTGGGCTCAGTCTTCCTCTTCCTGACAGGCCCTGGGGGGACCCAGCCCTGCCCTTCCCTGGTAGCCCCAGGTCCCTTTGGAGTTGCCCTGACATCCCAAGCAGCCCAAAGCCCTCCGCAAGGACATCCTGGCCTGAGGAGCCTCTCCCTGGTGTTTGCCAGCCCTTTTGCCTCCCCGGTGTTAGTCAGCAAGCACTCAACCCTGCGGCTCCTTTCCCAGGCGCCGCAGCCGCCGGTGGGCCCTGAGGCAGCAGCACAGAAAGGAACCTGGGCCCGCTACGTGAGCGGTGACCGGAACGGCAGCAGTGAGGCTGGAAGCAACGAGACGCTGCTGCTGCGGCTCCCTGCGGGCGCCTGCGGGTACGGGGAGCCGCACTCTCCCCGGTGGCCCCGGCATTGCCGCCCGCGCTCATCGGAAGCGACAGCGCGCGCCGCCTCCAGCCCTGCGCGAGGCTCCCCTGCCGCTCTTCCCCGCGCTCCCTAAAAGCCTTGGATGGGCAGGATGAATTATAGATTAGCTGTGATACAAACCGCTTTATGTCAGTTTTCTCATTCGGCCATGCAAAAGCCTGCTGTTTTCCATCCCCTTCCAAAATGATCATTGTAAAAGAAGTGAAATAAACCTTCAGTGGCAGCAGCTTTTAGGATGGAGGCCAGTAGAGCTGAAGGTTTAGCAGTACAACACCCCTGGGCTACAAAGGGGAAAATGAAAAGGAAGAGAAAAATGAAACAACAGGTCCACAGCCCTCAGGAGAGTCAAAAGGCCTTTTAGCAGCCCTTTGCACCATCCGATTGAGGGAAATGAGGGTTTCGCTGAAGAAAGCAGACAGAAATTGTAATGGTTTGGGGCACAGACGAGGATAGCCCGAAGGGAGATGAAGGAGGTTTAAGGTTTTGATGGCTGTAAACTCTTAGACTAAACTTCAGCAAAAAGGGTGATTTGGACATTATGGTGGGAAGAGGCTGCCGTGATACTGAAACGATGTCAGCACCCAGAGACTTTGAGAAACAAAACCCAATCCCCCAAAGCACCATCGGAGAGAAGGGCTCCTTCTCCTGCCCTGTCGTCTTCATAATTGCCCCTTCTCTATGCCGTAGCCCTGCGCAGGGGCCAAGGTGTCCAGTATCCCCCTTCAGCTCTTTCCAAGTTTTACTCATACCCCCTTAAAAGTTACAGGGGTTGATCTGCACTCTGTGAGCAGAGCAGAGGACAGCAGCTTCCAATCGATCCCCCTGGGAATTTCTACCTGGGCCAGTTTGCTCCTCAACTTGCACTGGCAGTATAAGACATTGAACTAGCAGTGCTATCTTCATTTCCTCTTTCATTGCTTTCTCCTAACATAATTTTCATGTTCAGAAATAGCTAGAGACATTTTCTTTAGTCTCTTTATTACCTTAATCACTGTGGATGTAAAAGGAAGCAGGTGGCCCTGCCCTAGGGCCTGTCCTGCTTGCTCTGGTTTGTGGAGCAGAAAGGCTGATGCTGTGTGAGGTGACAGGGAAGCTGCACTTACGGCATTAAAAGCTTGCAAGGCATGAAAAGCAGCTCAGTGCTCACCAAGAGCTCTGTGTTTCAGCAAAACAACTGCTCATCCCCCCCCCACAAAATGTTGCTCAAAAATGCTGAGGAAGTTAAGGAATCTTTGATCTTTAGTGGTGATATTCACTAAATCCAGGAGTTGTGAGCAGCTTCCCCCCTGCATAGGGGAACCCTAAAGCAGAGCTGCCATGGCAAAAAAGAGAAAGCACCAAGAGCAATAAAGTGTGCTAACCCAAGAACAATTTCAAAGGCTAGTGCTCAGTGCTTACACATACAAATGGATGCATATATACACACACACATACAGATATAAGCACACAGACTTAACTTTTCAGCTCACGTGGCTCAGCTGGGGTGGCCTCTCTGTTTCAATCCCTGCCTCGTAAGTCAAGCAAGACAAGAGCACTCATGCACACAGCAGGAATCAGCTGCTGGCAAGATAACACAGCCACTTATTTTATCTGTGATCCTAACCCAGAAGTGTAGAAAAACTGCCCCTCTCCCGCAATGCCACAAAGACAATATCAGCATTGATCAGCTCTAGTTCAGGACACAGAAGTACACAAAAATAAGTTATCAAGGGAACATAATTTGGCACTGCTCCCTGTTAGTCAGTCTGTGCTGTGCACAACACCAGGCTCCTAGGGGGAGGTTTCATCTAAGGTGGTTTCCCCCCCTTCCCTTGCAAGGAAGATAAAAGGTGCCAGTGTTATCCCAGAACAGTAAGTCATTGAAAAAAAATAAAATGCAGCGAAGATTCTTTTACCTCTTTGAAAAGGAAAACGCAGCATGTGTCAAAGATGCTGTTTCTGTCACACTCTGAGAAAACCACACTGGAAACCAGTATTTTAAGTTTATCATTAAAAAAATCCTTAGTATTACACTATCATTTTATTTTCTTCCTGTCCATAGCACATAACCTGGGTAACCTCTGCGGTGATGAGAAATTGCTACAGGCAATTTTTGATGTGCATGAGGAAGCTGCAGCTTCGTCCAGCTGCATGTTCCGGAGGGGCCTAGTTTGGAGTCTGGCCTCAGACACCTTGCAGGAAAGCTGAGTCTCACCGTAGGCATATGCAAAACACAGGGTGTATTTGACTCTCTGAAAGAAAACTTACCCTCAGTGAATTTTAGGAATAGGTTTTCCCAAAATAGGTAAAACAAATGCTCTATTCAGTTCTACCAGAAAGCTCCTTTTAGGCAATTCCAGGTAAATACCCATTAAGCAATGTAAAAGCAGAGTTAAGCACTGACCAGGAACTCTGGCATTACATGCTGAGCACCATTTATCACTCCAAACCAAGAGACAACTAGTGAGAGCCTCTTCCTTAAAGAGGCATTTCCCATTAGCTAATTAAACTAAACTCTAAATCTTGCAGTTCATACTTGCTCTTAAATTGACCTGTTTTATCTCAGCAGTTGCTCTGATGGGGAAAAACATCACATTACAATATACAGTCAGTCTTTCCACGAGCAGACACTGAGCCCAAGTGGCAAAAAGCCTGTGTAAAAACGCAGGTTTGCTCCAGAATTCGGCCGGTCACTGCTTGCTGGCAACATCCGAGTAATCTTTTAATACGCCAGCCAAGTGGTCGTTGTGAGTTTTAAATCGGCGTTTCTTCTGGGAAGCAGGTTTCTTCCTCTTCTGAACAGGAGCCTACAGGAAGGAAGGAGACAGCACTCACATATCTGCCCTCCAGCTGTGACATCTCACCTGGTAAGGGACACTGCGCTGGTCACCACTGCCTGAGAGGCCATGGCAGAGGAGAACGAGGCAGGCAGGAGAGGAAGGTGCCCAATTTGGGAGAAGCATCCGCATGCAACCCGAAGTCAAGCAGGGGATACAGCACAGCCTCTGCCCTCTTTCTTTTGGAAATAGGACTAGGGGGTTGCAAGGAAAGAACCTCAGAGAAATATTTGTAATCTGTAACTCTTACTATTTTCTTTGGTCCAGCATCTTGCATAGAAGAAATACCCTGTCGTTTCAGATACTCTTCAATTTTCTCCTCATCCATCGAATCCACGGGAATGCTCCTCCACAGCTTCTGAAATTCTGAAACACCAAAACAAACCTTCATTTCATATCTCGGAGAACAAACCTCAGGCAAAGCCCTTGCACAAAAGAAAAGAAACAGCCCGAAGTTCCCACTGACACATCAGTCTGTCACTGCACAGATGCGACAAATTCTGCCAGCAGTCCCCAATTTGCACAGTCTTTCCCACTCCAAATGCCAGGTGCACTTCCAAAGGGGAAGACAGACAGACCGACCTAGCTAATGGAAAAAAAAACATGTTGATTCTTATCTGTGTTGCCAGTCATAAGCCATGCATGCTTTTAACGCAATTTTGTCATGGAGTAACTCTTTTTACCTAGCACCTTTATAGCTGCTTAGACTGTCACTGCCCTTCATAACTCTCAGTTCAAAAGACCTTGATGAGGGGTAATAACCAACCACAAATGACAACTTCATTTACACATCTGCAGCTGTCAATGCCACAGGACGCTTGCCATCTCATACTCCAATTTAGTCAATACTCGAACCATTTACTTCAAGTGGGTTGGAGTTTGTTTATCACTGCAATATAATATATAAGATGCTGTACAGTTAATAAATCACTGAAATTCCTCTGGTGTTAAGAGGAGAGATACCTTAAAAAACACTGAAAAAAAAAAAAAAAAAAGAGACAGTAAGTCTTAATTAGAGCTGCTGCCATCTGCCTGAACACTTTCTGTATCAGGTTAAATTTCCCAGAGCCTCTGGAATGTCTTCTCCAGGCAGCGGCTGGTACAATTCTACCTCCCCTCATTCCCCAAGGCTGCAAGTCAGATATATCCTGTCAGCAAGTTTGGCTAACAAACTATAAATAAAACACAAGCACTCACAGCAACACAAGACTACATTTTTTCCCCTTTATTTCCAGATAAATTTAGTGCACGCGTGTCAAAAGATGCACCGTCTCAAGACGCTGCAGCAAAACAGTACTGTACAGAGGCAAAACGGATTGAATTTGTGGTTGCACGTGGACCAGCTCCCTTTGTAAAGCCCTAGGTCTATCCAAGTGCATGCCTGAAGTCCCAGATCTTTCTTTCTTCCCATTCTCAGCACTAAGTGGCTATCCAAGCTTCCCAGGAAACAAAGGCCATTTTGGCATAGCTAGGGGTACCCACTATTGCAGATCCTCTCTCACCTAATCCTGGGCTGCTCGGTGGAGATGCTTGTGTCCTGATCAAAGCTGAACATGCAAGAAGTTGATTTCTCAAGTGTGAGCATTCGCATATGTTTACACAGCAGAGGATGGGGTGAGGGTCCTCCGTCTAAAGGTGAGGGTCTCACCTTTAGGCTGAGAACAATATGCTCTTTCAAGCTGTCTCCTTTCTGTTCATGCTCCCTATCTGAATAGGAAAGTCCCCTCAGCCAGGCACTGAGACCTCATCATGGTTTGAAAGCAGAATCAGATGATATCTGCACAAATGCAGTCTCATATTTTGCAGGAAACCATCCTTTAAATAACAAATTTTTGCAGTTTGCGTATAAAATGAGAAAGCTGCACATAAATCACAGAGCAAGACTCTTTATTAGAGTTCATGCTGCAAGGGCAAACACACTGTGGTACAGAAAGTGTGAGGGATAGATACTCAAGGTTAACTGCATACATTCTTTTGAAGAACAAAAGTGAAAAATTAAACACTAGAAAATAAATGGTCAGTTCGTGAAGGATCAACATGCACAAAAACCACTGCCTGCGGTTAATCTCTAACCGGGGCATTTCTCATTTCTGGCAGTGCAGCTGCTAGGCTGCCCCTGCAGCTTCACACTCGCTATTTAGACTCGGCTAGCTGAAAAGTACAGGGCAAAGGTGGAGCAGTGCACAGAGCAGTCACTCTCCAGAATGCCAGTTTGCATTTGGAGTGCCACCTAAAGGCAAAAGGAGACAGCACCTATCACCTTGTCACAGCAACAATTCAGCACAACTGCAGACCCAGAGGTAAATGCCGTGGGACTGGAAAGAAAGGGACAGAGGAACAGTCTGCCTGGCACTGGCAGTACAGAAAGGGTTCAGATTCACTCACCAGTCTCCAAAGGCTGTCGCCTTATCAGCTAATGCAAGTTTAGACCTGGGCAATACTATTCAATTTACTGTGACATGCTCTGTGAGCCACGAGTCCCCCTGGGAAAGGTGGCAATAACTCCAGTCCTCAAGAAACAACCTTGCATGCTTGTAGCTGCTGTATTTCTGCACCCCTAGTTCAGCCTTAAAATTCAGATGCTTAACCTGTACAGAAGATCTCCCCAACTTCTCTGGATACCACTGCCCTTTGCTATGGCTCCTAGGGACAAAGGGGTCATCACCTGGAAAAAGTAATAGTTTGTGACAGGAGCCTATAATGTAATGCAGAAATGGCACTGAAGGACCCCCTGTCCTCCTCTACTTCTGCAATGGGTATTCCAGGAGGATACAGTGGGCCAGGGAGAAGAGAAAGGGTGACAGGAGGCCATTCCACCAGGATGATCTCAAAATACCTGTTTTTTTTTTTTCCTCCTCTCCTTTTTAAATACAAGGTCTTCCTTCTGTCTACGGACAAGGCATCAAGTGTGGTATCTCTGAAGGGCGTGAGGAGCCTCTTGGAACTCGTCACGTGCAGGTCCGTTCTGGGCAAGCACCAAGACGTGCTGCCATGGCCTGCGTAACTAACTCGTCGCTGAGCCCATGGAAGTCTCACACTTTCAGCCTCAACAGGCTTCCTCTCTGCAGAGAGGCTTCGGAACAATATTAAGAACGTATCTGGGTAATTAAATGGCCTTTTTTTTCAGTGTTAAAATGCCTTCTGTACTGCACTGAGACTTTAACGGCGAGGTAACCCGAGCAGCCTTTCAGCATTCAGCCCGCACAGGGCGAGCTCGACTTGCACACGGAGTGCTCAGCCCCAGCACAAAAGGGCAGCCCTTGGCTTGGCTGAAGCACTTGAAACGCAGCCCAGCTTTTATAACCCCTTTCTGCTGCCCCTCAAGTGACAGAAGATTAATTAGTCAGGAAGCCAAGGAGGGAACACTCGCCATCTGAACCGTCTTTGGATAATCACTTTAAAACGAAAGGCACAAGCCATTCCTTACTACAAATACCTTCTCCAGGATGCTCAGGATCACGATACAGTGCGGTGGTAAGTCAGGATCTCTTTCCAAAAGGGAGAAAGAAAAGCTTGTTCAGCCATCAAAACAACTGCAGTCACTGCAGAGATAGGCACTGCCAGAGGGAAATTCCTCCCGCTACTTCAGGCACCAGCCACCAAATTGTCCCAGCTCCTTTTTCCTCCAGCAACTACTCAGGCAGTGATAGAAGAGGATGCCTAACTCCTAGAGGATATTAATTCCAGACAGCATATGTTTTAAACTGTATTGTGTCATATGGCAGAATCATGCACTGAAGACTGAGGAGCGGAGCCTTTTTTTTTTTTTATATATTTTTTCCTACAGATGAACATAAAGCTAGAAATATTTTGAACTGTCATCAGCTGCTAGATCAAAGAGTCTGACAACACTTCAAGGCTTATTTTGCAGCCTTCTAAAAACTTAGGTTTCAACATTGCAGGAGATAATGAGCTGAAATAGCACTGCTAACGCAGGAATGTGTCATAACTTATCCTGCTTGCGGACAAATCTGACACTGGCTCCCTGAGATATTGGTTCTGCAATGAATCTCAAAGAAAAAGTGCTCCTCAACAACAGTGTGGCTTCTTCATAAGGTAACATGGTTGGAGGAGGAAAAAAAAAAAAAAGCCCCATTCCAGCTTGAACAAGTGAACCCACTTAGAGATGTTTTAAGACTTGTGACACATGCAGGCAGATAATGAAATTCAAGAGGATATTCTGCCCTGCTGCAGAACAAAAACTGTCCTCTAAGAAAAAGCAGAAAGGACAGGCACAGACCAGGGATACCCCTCTGACCAGATGGGAACATGCTGCCACCTGTGGAGGAAAGCAAGCAAAGCGGCCTTGCATCAGTTTCCCTGTCACTAGCACTGCAGATTGAAACATTTGTCTCCATCAGGAGCTTGAGCCACAGGGTTTAAACGTGTTGTTGGGGTTTTAAGTTAACCTTTTGCCCCACTTCCACAGCCATGGCCTGCACTGCCTGCTCCTACACACAGATCTGTGACAGATACACTGAAATTTAACTTAGTGCATGGGCAACCCTAGATTCATAACGGTGATCTGTCAAAGACTTAGCAGATTTTTCTTTCTAACCCCTCTAACAAAAAATGTTTTTTTTGGACAGATTTCATAGTTATCTGTTAGCAAACGAATGCTCAGAATCTACAGTCCAGCACCCCCAGTTCCGGAGAGCAACATCACTCCCCACGTCCCCATTTTCCTCTGAGTGGCAAACCAGTCCTTCTCGGTTATTTTGCTCACATCTCTTCCCTGTTTGCTTGCTCCTACTGTTTCATCTCCTGTTCCTCACCACATTTACTAATAAAAGGAATATGATCGATAAATAAGCTGGAAAAGAGCAGCAAATCCTCACTCAGAAGGCACTACCATGCTCCTGGCTACCACTCCAGTGATTTTCAGTCTTTTCTATATTGCTTTGCATTAAAAGAAAACTTGGACTCCTTGTGCCACGTATCCATTTTGGAATATGTATCCATTTTGGATGACACTACCCCTGCACTCACCCAGTAGTCTAAGTGTTAGACTCATGCTGATATAAAGTCTTTGTACTAAGAATACGGAATACACCTAATATTACCAAATTAAAATTCTGCTATCCATAAAGACTGCTTACACACAGGTAAGATGGACCCAAATCAATTATCATGGAAACACCTACCTTCATCCACAGTAAACTGGCAGCTCTTGTCATTGTAGAAAAGAATTTTCTTCTTATCAGGGCGATTAACAAAGATGATCTGGTCCCCTAAAGCCTCCATAAAACATGTAAAAGAGCTCAAAATCATTTTCTACATATCCTGCTGTAGATAAATGCATTGATGTAAAGAAAATGAAACAGAAAGATTGATAAGCATTTCAAAAGGAAAATGAAATTGCCTGGAACTATGAAGAGGCAGCTGTGTTTAATAAAGGTTGCAAAAAAACAAGGGGGGACAGCTCATCTTCCTATCTGCAAGCTCTACTGTTACAGTGTATTTAAAATAGGTAATTAAATCAGATCAGCAGAGGGTATAAAGGATTCCAACTTCACCTAGAGAAGCAGCAATTCAACCTGCACTTAAATGCTTCCAAAGGCATAAGGATAATAGATACACTAACAAAACAGAGATGAGGTACAAAGGACTGAGATCAATGTATAAGAGCACAACTAAATGCCCAAAGCTGGAATATAGGAGATGAAAAGTGTTTTGTGAGAAGCATTGTCAGTTTGGTAAGAAATCAGGACAAATCTGAAAACACAGGATGAATAAAGGAAAATGCTACAATATTAGACCCTAGGAAATTTCACTGAGGTGTGAGCAAGTGTTACTCACCTTTATGGCTTTCTGTGCATTGGGTAGCCCTTCCTCAATATCTTCCAGAAGGATTCCTCCCAGCCCTCGCTGGTCATGCTTGTCCAATAGCCTGAGCAGAGCCTTTTTATCTTTCAAGTTGTATTTGGGTTTGAAAGCATACTTTCCATCTATGACTTCTATTTTTGGATTGTTGACTAAAGCCTGTAACAGGAATGTAAATTTTAGACCTTGAAAAAAGAGCACATGTTGGTACTAGCAGTGACAGCTACATGTTGCAGGTGTCAGTTTGGAGGTTTGAGTTTGAACTAGATTTTAAATCCAGAACCTTAGATGAGACCTTGGCATATTTCCTCACAGAATAAAGCCCAAAGCAGCAAAATAGGTTCAGCACCATTCACTTAATGCCTTTGGCTGGAAGGTCCACAAAGACTCTTGCCTTATGGCAGAAAGCCACATATGCTCCCCTTGGAGAAAGGGATGAGAATAAAAAGAACAGGGAATACAAAATGGCAGCCTTTGGTTGAATATCAAGTGCAAACAACCAACCTATCAAATTCTAGTAACAGCAATAAATAGTTTTGCTTCACACCGAATTTACTCATTTTGTAACAATTCTGGTTGACCCTTTAACGAGTCAGTAGTTTTCACTTCAGACCTACTTCCACAGCAGAAAAAACATGTAAATCAAGTTTCTTAAACCAGAACCTTTTGTACAGTTTGTAATTAAACATAAACAAATATTCAGGCTCATTGTATTTCCTTGATCTCTATTTGAAATGAGCAAACAAAAGTGTTTACCTCACTCATTAACCATTGTTTCTGCTTCAGTCCAATATCTAAATGCTGCGTTTCATCCAAAATTTCTTCTAGGGTTAATGGATGTGTATCACCACGCTGGTGTCGAGTCTGGAAGAAGAAAAAGGATCTCAGAGATCTCTATTTACTCCTTCAGGGACTAAGTTATCATGAAATAGCTACAACTGATATAATTTAATGACAAAATAACTTTTACTAAACCAGGATAGCTACAATATGCATATGTAAATAGGAATAATATATGAATAAATATGAATAACTATTCAGGGGCTTTCAGAATAAGGAAAAATATTAGTTTAGTACAAGGTGAGACTGAAGACTAAGTCATGTGTAAATCAGCAAGTTGTAAGTTATTCCGATACATAGCTCATGAATACTAAACACTGACAGAGTCTCCTGGTTGCTATTTTTACTACAAGTAAAAAGCACCCTCCTGGTTTCAAACTGACCAAGAATTGTCAGGATTTCATAATGAAACTGTATGCTGGCCATTTTGTTTGCTGACATACTGTATTTAACAAAGTCTTTTAAATTCTTGTATTCATGCAGAGTCTAAGATATCAAATATCTTCTGTACTACAAAAGAAATAAAATGTTTCAAAACATTACATTGGTCAAACAAATCACCATACCTTCATATAATTCACTATCTTGGCAAGGACTCCAAACTTGTAGCCTGAGCCTCCTGAAAGGGCTTTTAAGTTAAATGACCCATTGCTGTGATCTACAAGAGGAGAAAACAGACAAATAAAGGATGCTTTCAAAAACCTCTTGTTTTCTCTATACTCTGTCCCTTTTATTCTCTTCTTCCACCTTTCAGAACTATGAACAGAAGTGGTTACTCTCAGAGGACTCCTTGTTAACGAACAAGTTGACCCAGATACTGGACAACCAACAGGCCATCTCTTATTTTCATCATGGAAGGTTTTCCTTCATTGTCTGGCGATTTCTAATCAAACTGGACAGCACAGTAAATATCATATTAGTAGATGCCACGCAGAAGGTATCTACAACTTCTGTGGAGAGAAAAAAAATGGTGAAGAGATAAGAAACAGCAATTAAATTTAAGTTCTTAACTAGAGGAGAGGCTGCAGAAGGTGCCAGGCCAAGGTTTCCAAGGAGAAGAAAATGGCCTTAAAAGCTTGGGGTGAGGAAAGGGAACTTCTAGTAGGTATCAACACTAGCAACTAGAACACGGTGGCAAGTGTAGGAATCATCTGCACTGCCTCCCAGGCCTGATGAGCTCTAACATTCCTGTCAAGAGAAAGAGGAAGCTTTCCTGCTCCTTTATCAATACTAGAGCTACCCCATGGGAAAGCAGAGACTAAGACTTTCAAACTCAGCTTGTAAAACTGGGAAGCACAAGTTGATTCTTAGCAATTGCCCAGGAACAGATACTTCAGGCCAGATGTATTAAAGGAGAAGCTTGCAAGAGGCAGCAGCTGCTTGGAAACTCCCAACCCTTTTGTGGGCATCTTAGAGCTCCTATGTTGTGAGAAAGCAGTGCTGATGCTTTTGGATCTTCCTAAGCAGCACATGTGCAGAAAGAATGTTATATTCAGACACTTTAGATGCAAATACTCTTGCAAAAGTCTTTAAGGAAACTGTCAATTATATTTTCCAAATCAATATGCTTTACCTAAATGTTGTTAATGCCTCTTGCATTACCTCTCAGTCTACTACTAACTTTATCTGCAAGCCTTTAAAATAAGGTAATGATCAAGCAATGGAAATTGCTCATCTAGCCAAATTTAAAATAAATCTACTTTTGAAAGTTGCTATAGACTTGCATGGAAACAAGTGCTAGTGCAGCAAAATGTTAACAAGCAAGGAACAACTGTCAAATATAAAACTCAGTAGCAGATAATTTTAAAGCTAATCCATGACATCTTCAAGATTTTCCATAGCATAAAAATTCCAAAGTTAATGGAGGAGAATGAACACACCTCCAGTTTCATAAGAAGATTTTTTTCCCCTGATAAAAACTTCTTTAAGGCATGAAGTGAGAAACACAAACACATCTCCCTCTAAAAATGTAGCCTATGTGGCTTGCTCCTGACCAGATCCTTTTTTAAAATAAAACATTTCTATGAAACAAATTTTGTAAATGAAAGAAGTGACATGTGCAACAGAAGATCTAAAAATGACCAAAATAAAAACCAGCATTACAACAAACAGTACTTATGTGCAAATAATGTATTTGCTTTGTCATCTGCCTTGAGAAGATTATCTTGCCTAACTGGCCTGGCTACAACGTGCTGTAGTTCACGACAGGTAAATCCAACTCTGCTGTGATGCTGGAATCTGCAGGTATCAACCACCACGGCCCGACTAGCCCTTCTCCTGTGCAAGGGAAGGAAGCCGTGGCCACTGCCATGCTCCAAAGGCTCCTAGTCTCGGCTAATAAACTCCCTGCAAAAAATAAAGGACCGCTTTGAAAAATAGGAAGTGGGAAGCACCGGTTTCTAATTTTCTGATTTTTACTCCAGCTGCCGTGGGCTTGATGCAAATGAGCAGAAAGGAAGTTGTCAGCAGCCTCACGCTCCGGCCAATAGTGGGGAAGCTCCATCTTAACCGAGCCGGAGCCTGCGCTGGAAAAAGGGGCAACGACCAGCGCTCCCTCAGCATCCTTCAAACAAGAGGTAGGTGCCTAGCATTTTCTAACATCATCTTTGGTTGATCTCGATTACTGAAATAAAATATGCCTATAACGTGTACGCCTGTAAAAAGCTCCTCAGAATCAGGGCGGGGTTTTCTTTCTTTTTTTTTTTTTTCCTCCTCTCCCTCCTCCTTCCTCTGGATTTAGCAGGATTTTGTGCTGCTAGACAGAGGAGCTTGTCTTGCACTACCATACAAGCACTTTCACCATCTGTGCACTGATGGCAAACTGATGACCCCTCCATCTTACGTGAGAAGCTGACACATGAGCCAACGTGCAGTAACCAAAATGGATTTAAGGCTTACTAGTGAGGTAGCCATATAGCCTCATGCTTCTCATCTTTTCCTTAAAAGAACACAGCAAAGTAACAATACAAGCATTTTCCAAATGAAAAAAAGGCAGGGGGAGGGCGAAGAAAGCACGTGAAATTCAAAAATTATATCCCTATATATCTAAGTCTCATCTGCTAAATTACCTACAAGAGATGTACGCTTGTGGAATGGAAAAAATCCTTATCGCATATTGTCATTGTGAATGTTGCAGCACTGATCAATTCAACATTAACAGGTTAAAATTCATCTGGGCTGTGTAAATGCTGTTGCTCCAAGATGTCCATTCAATCATTTCTTATACCGGATTTCCTCAGTATTGCATCAAAATGATTTTTTTTGCTAGTCATTTCCCCTTGCTCCAGGAATATAATCTCAAATAAACCTGCTTTGCTGCAGCATTCAAAGAATAATATGTTGTTAATTTAAAGCCTACTACAGAGATTACAGAATACAGTTCATTAAGTGTTTAGCTTACTGTATTTTAGACACACACAATAGCAGAAATACATATTGTGTGCCAGGCAGGTTTATATATTTCAATTATGCCATCATAAAAATGGTAAAAACAGCAGCAAACGAGACTCTCTCTATCAGCTTTCAAAGATGCTGACTGCCTGAGTGGCAGAGAAAGCTCAGAAATGGCTGCTTCAGCCTTGTATTTTAGAAATTCAGTTAACACAGGGAGCTGATATTTATCTGTGTGCCTTGATCGAGTCCAGGGAGATTTGATCATCTTCAAGCAGCACTGCCTCACCTCCAGCCTGGGCACTAAGAACAGCCTTTTGGTGTAAAAATAAGCAGCTCTTCCCCGTGCAAGTCCCTGACCTAATAACCGTGGCCCTGCCTGCTGTGGCAAGGGGGAGGCTGCCACACTGTGCGCAGAGCAGCAGTCTCCTCTGACCCAGGCAGCCTCTGCCTGCTCTCGAAGCCAGAATCAACATCTTTACAGAGGGCACAACCAGGAAAGTCTGGGACACGCAGCATGAACAAGTCTGGTCTCTACCTTTGTCCCAAATCCCCATTTCTTTTCCTGTCTAAAATACTAAGTTTTAGCAACATGCACCAGAAGTATTTTTTCTGCTGTGTTTACAAAGCAAGAAAAATTCACAAGCCCCAAATGATCTAACTTCTGTAGTATTTTTCATGTGGATTTGCTCTGTAAACACTTATTTAAAGAAAGACGGATGAATTTCTCCCATCTATCGCGTTCCCATTTCTCATACTCAATTCCTTTGTCCTGGAGCACAGATTTAACAAAGGAAACAATATGTTAGCGTACCTCTTCCAGAAAAATCTCTGCAGCACAAAACCTACCCTGGTTTCTCTTCTCACCAACAGGGCCAAATCTATTTCAATACATTAAAGAAGGAATGACAGACAAAATGCACAGTATTTTAACAATAAATGAGACCTACATCAACAGCTGGTTTTGTTGCATCGCCCTGCTTTCATATTCTACCATAATAACAACACAAATTAAAAACGCTTAAATAATTTGTATAAGCAGACACCATCACACTTCTCCTTTGTCACTTCTCATTTATTTAGGCATTTTGTGGATTTTACCTCCTAAATACGTTGAGCAGAATTATTTCTGTAACATGCAAGGTTCCTCATATTACCTGAGAGTTCGTTTAGTAAAGGAGACATCAGTGTGTCCCTTTGCTCGCTAGTCCTAACCACTACAATAGATGGTCAAAATCAAGTTGCATACAGGTACTCAAGAAGGGTTTCTAATGGAAATAAACAAAAATTTTAATAAAATACTTTCAGTTCTTGCTTCATATACAAAGCAGAAGTCTCTCCAGTCAGACACGGAACTAAGAATTTAGTTGCTTATAGTGACCATCTTGTGTCCCTTGCACCCGTCCGTCCCCAAATGCCACATTTTCTAGGGTGTCTGAGCAGACAGAAGCACTTTCTGCAGCTTGTCTGATAGCTCATGGGCTCCATGAGGCAGGTGGACTGGTCAGCCAAGTGCTCCTCACTGCTAAGTGTCACCTAAAAGCTCTGTATGTTTCCCTCACAGCAACCTGGATCCACCTCCTTCGCCTATACGCAGCTTTCAACAGCAGTGCTGTAACTCAGGGCCACCCAGGCAGCTAAAAGGAGCAGCTGGATTTCTTGAGCAAAAGCCTCTGCTCAACAGCAGGAATGGCAGAGGATTAAACCCTCTGGGAAATCTGGCTTTCAAAAATCAAAAATTTTTGCCATATTAACTAGTCTGTGCTAATAGGAAAATCTAAAACAGTAAGGCTTTGGAGACTAGGACTATTCCTATCTACAAGAACAGCAATTGAAAAGTTCAGGTCCATTCTTTGGAAATATCCTCCAAGATATTTTTAATTAAAAACAACAAAAACCAAAACAACAACAAAAGCAAAACAGCATCTTCAGTGTATTAAAAATTAAATCAAATTCATCTTCTGTATGAACTTTTTTTCTTTTTTTTAGTCCCAGTCTGGAAGAATTTCATCTCCATCAGTGGCCACATCAACAGTGTGTTGACTACATACATGATTGCTCAAAGAACCGTCAAGCCAAAACTTGCAAGCCTGACTTATCTGGAGTGTTTGTTTCAGTGACAATGTAAGCATTAAAACAGTTCTTAACAGCTTTGCTTTCTTTTTCAGACCCCAAATCCGTGACGCCAAACACGGTAAGACAACCCTGCAGGAATGGCAACCTTCAACAGCACTCAATGGAACGAGACTACATCCATTTACCAATACCTGGGCTTCCAAGTGCAAAAAATTTACCCTTTCCATGATAACTGGAACACAGCCTGCTTCATTATTTTGATTATATTTATCTTTACTGTGGTTTCTCTGGTGGTGTTGGCCTTCCTCTATGAGCTGCTAGACTGTTGCTGCTGTGTGAAAAACAAAACTGTGAAAGACCTGGAGAATGAACCCAATCCTGTCAGAGCAATGATGGAGAGCTTCAGAAAGCGCGAGACAGAAGTGGTGTAGGAAGGACTGTCCAAAGCTTCTTGAACATTTAACACTTCCAACGAAGCCTCTTGAATCTTATAAATGAGCAGTTGTGCGTTTTTTTTTTTTGGTCCTTAAATATAATTAATACCAAGAGTGACCATTTAATTTCTGGATGTGAACTTGAATACTTAGCAAAGGCTTTTTGAGTACAAAAATGATGATGCGTTGCAGTGTCATGGGGGAAAGAAAACATTTTTGTTTTGAAACAAACTTTTGTTGTTTACATTGAGTTACTAGATTTTCCTTACCTGAGCCAACAAATTTTGCAGTGAGTACTTAGAATTTGTTTAATTTGAGAAAATGTTTTATAAAATTGCTCAGCAATCTAATAATACACAGAACAAAGACACAGCCCTGTTCTTTCACTGAGGTCCATACTACAGAGACAAAATAGACATACAAACAGAAAAGGAAAAGAGATTGTAAGATAGGAGGGAAGACATAGAAGAGGCTTGAAGGAATTCTCATCTTCAGCAACTCAGTTTCCGGGCTTTTGGAAAAGAGTAGAGGGAGATAAGTAAGCCAGTGTGAAGCCCATCCCTAAAATGTTAGTCTATTCCCATGTCTTCCACTAAAACATGACCCCTTCTCCCTGCAGTCTGGAGAAATGCTTTTGACTGACTTCATATTCAACCTGTGTAGCAGGTTTCTGGGTGTTAAAAACAGCAACACATGAGTTTAATGCTACCTATGACTTGCACAGGAACATACCAACTTGAGAGCATGATCTAGAAGAAATCTGAAGCATCTTTCGGCCTCAAGGCTTCTATGGTAACCACCATACTGGTGTCTTTGGGTCCAGAATTATCTTCTCTTATGCTTTACAAATCACCTGGCCTTCGCTCTACAGGAAGTTAGGCAGGCTGGATATGTCTTTCCTATTCAAGAGAATCTTAACGTGCTCCAACAACCTGCAAATGTGTCCCAGAGTTCACACACATTTAAGAAAGGAATCGCACTATGCTTGAACCATCATTTTTTACCTCTACTTCACCAGATTAGTTTTAAAAGCTAGAGAAGAGGCAAAGTAATAGAAGAAACATAGTTTTGCAGTTACAAATAACCACAGTAATACAATGGCACAGCTGTCCAACCACTGGCCATCAGTGCTGGCCAATAAGTTGTACATGCTCCTGGTTACACAAAGGAGCAGACCAGCAAGAAACATCCTGAGTAGACCAGAATGGTTTGTAAGACAGAGAATTTAATGGTATATTGTCATTAGGGAAACAAAACTGTCTAGTGGCCAAACAGAAGCAGCGACAACACTTCTGAACACACCACCGTACCTTGTGATATAGTTGTGATCTTCACAGTCACTCCACAGCAAAACTAGGGAATATCCTCCTAATTTTCACTTCTTCTTGGGGCGGCGGGGCAGGGAGGAAAGGAGGGGAGAACATTCTTCAAAACAGCAGTTGTTCCTCTGTTTCCCCAAGACCCATCTTTACTATACGCATATGCTTACATGTGCCTAGCAATTTGGCGATTCAAAGAAAAAGCAGGTTTGAACCAAACTCAACTTTGACTTGGGCAAAGAAAGGAACTGAGAATCCAAAGTCTGAAATCAGTTTTAACACACAACTCTGGTAATTATTCAAAATCTCTATCCATGCTCAGAATGAGTAAAACTGTTAACAGCAATAAAAATCACCCTGTGATGCCTCACACTTAAATCTCAACTTCCTTTCTGAAACAACTCCTAAGGAGAAGTTCAGTTCACTCATTCTCTGTTGTTTCTTGTATCCTTAATGCTTCTGTAGTAATCTGCATATGGTCTTCAAGGAAACGCAAAAGGAAAAAACCCAAAGGGGACTATATTCATTCCACCCAAAGTATTATACAAACCTGAAACCTTTCTGAAATTAACATCTGAAATGAAGCCAGCAGCATAAAAAATAAAGCCTGTTTCCTCACAGTCCCACAATCTTACTTGTGTTAATTATTTTACTACTGCAAAGGCACTCACATGCACAGCCCACAAAACCACAGAAAAGAAATTACATTTCCTTTATCTATCCTACTGGTTGGCCAAATATCTACTCAAACTCCCTACTCAAAGCTGCATTTAAGATGCCTGCCCTTCTCCTGCTTCCCTCTTTCCCTGAAAATCCCTCTTGGCCAGGATAAATAGGTTAGGTTACTCCATATATGATTTTATTCTACTTAGTTGATAGCACTGGGGCAAAGAAGCTAAGGGAAACCTGCCTCTTCTGGTGGGACACTGTCCAGGTTGCAAAATAAAGCACAGTGGTTGCAGAAAAGAAAGTTTATTTTCAAGTGCCTGGCTCAAAAACATCACTTGGTAGCCTAAGCTGAAGGTACATGATCTCCTTACTCTTTCTTCTGCAGTAGCAAAGCTGCTCCTCTCCCCTCCCATTATCCTTGACGTTCTTCCCTCCTGTCTCGTTTCCTTTCAGAGTTTAGCAGAACTGCATGCAATATCCGAGAGCATGAAATGGACACTCAGCAGCGTGTTTTCTGTTTTAGTAATTCCCAACTTTTTATCTTTTAGAGTGCATCAGAAAACAGTGTTTTCAGAGAACTGTTCACAAGATCTCCAACTGATCTCCTTGTACACTGTACATACACAAGTCTTGTTTTTCCTACTACTCCAAGCGATGCACTTCTCATTCACTCAACACTATTTCCGTAGTATTAGTCACCTATTTAATACTGAGACAGTTGATGTCAGCATCACCATCCTAGGGAAACCATCAAACTCCTGAGGCAGACAGAAACCTGCAGAAGTCCCAGCATTTGCAAATGAAGACTTATCCTCAGATAAAAAAAGAATAATTGCTAATCACAGTATGTCAAGGAGGACAAAATTAAAGAATTTATCCTGTGCCAGTCTAGGACTTTCAGCTTATAGAAATAAGTTTTACCTCCAAACTGGGAGGGGGGTAGCTATTACTATTTTTGTTATGTGATCTAATATTTACTGATATTCACAAACCAAAGCCTAGCTTAATTTAAAGTAGTGTTTTGGCAATTAGCCTTTTTCCAACTCACTAACAGCATACAAGCCACACAGCAAGGCCTGACCTATACATGTGATAACAAAAACATGTTTTTTATATTGGACAAATGAATTCCTTACTAGGAAGTGAGAATTCAAGAACAAGAATGATCACAGCTGCTCTTGGAATTGACAAACTGATTCACACTAGTGAAGTAGAGCTCAGCAGCAGGTAACAAAATATAAAACACCTGCAGACAGGATGTTTGCACCAACCTGTAGCTTGTTTTGAGCCTGAGGAGCCGCTTTGCTCTACCTTTGTTTTCTTCTTCTTGGAAGAAGAGTCAGAAGATGGCGCTGGCCGTTTCTCTACGGCCGGTGTAGAGAGAGCCCGCTTCTTGAAGAGCTCACGCTCTCGGAGTAAGCTTGGATCCATAATTCTGTTAAAAGAAATAAGCCACAGATAGAGCCCATAAAACAGGCAGAAGTATAGGCACCTGATTATAAAGTTCTTTGCTTTTAGGCTTTTTCCTTCTATTTCCCTTTACCAACTTTATGAAACCAACACTTATGGGGATTAAAGTACCAAACCACTAGCTTCTTTCCAAACAAGACTATTTAAAAAACAAACAAACAAAAAAACAAACAAAACCAAAACAAAAAAAAAACACCATCCTTTTCTGAAGCAGGACTCGACTTCGTGCCCGTCGCTTAATACCGAACTTCCATTTTATTTTTCTCTTGCCAACCCCACCTGAGAGCTCTATGATACTATCGCAGTGCTTTAAAAAGTTGCTCCGGGGTGGGGGGGGAAGTGTGCAGTGTCACGGAAGAGGGCATCGTTTCCCCGGTGCCCGCCGCCCTCGCACGGGCAGGGCATCCCCCGAAACCGCGGAGCACGGGGTGCCCCCCGTGTCCCGGCCATAGAGGCAGCCCCCCGTGCCTCGCAGCGGAGGCCGCAGCGACGTCGTGCCCCTCCCCACCCGCCGCCCAGGTGACCGGGACGCGCGTGCCGCCCCCGCTCCCTCGCCGTTCCGCCGCCAACGGCCGCTCCCGCGCCCACCTGCGCGGCCGAGC
>VWPW01010648.1:198908-229697 GCA_013389825.1 Crypturellus undulatus
CAGGCCCCGCGCCGCCGGCCCGCCCCGGAAGCCCAGCTGCCGTTGCCGCGGCAACGCGCTGGCCGCGCCCCGCCCCTCCAACGGCCGGAACGGTCGGCGGCTGCTCCAGGGCCTGGTGTTTTTCTTTTTAAATAATTATCATTTATTTTTATTGCCCAGTCAGTCTTTCAGCAAGGAATTTCACACGGTGAAAAGCTTGAATGTTCTTCCTCTGTGTCAAGACAGTGACGGCTCTCACAGAAGAAAGAAGCATGGAAAAAAAGAAAGGAAGGAAGGAAGGTGGGAAGCGCTGTGTCTTCTCAAGACCCAGGAAGGTAGAGTAGTAAGTTCAGAAATCTAAGTAATGTGGCTCTTTTTTAGCAAATGCTTGTCTGAATACCCACAAGAGCAGAGGGGGAGAAGAGCGGGGTGGGGGGGGGGGGGAGGAAGCGGATAAAAAAAGCTTTCATGACCATATTCAGTTAAAAAGTCCTCTTCTTGTGGCTACTTTTGGTTTCTTACTCTTCTCAACAGATAAAATAGTTGCTCCAGGGGCTCCAAACCACTCGGGCACCTTTCTTTTAGAAGGGAAAGTTGAAGTCTAGAATGAAAAAAAAAAAGTATATATATATATGTATATATATATATATTAAAAAAAAATCAGACACAAAAGAATGTTTAAACTCTTTGACTGTAATCGACTTAGCTCTGTGTTTAAAACCATACTCATTAGGAGAGATTAAGGTGTCCACACTGTTCCTGAAAGGGTTATCACTCACCTGCAACACCTTTTTAAAATAGTTAAGTGAACAGGAATTACACAACACTAGCAAAAAGCAGCAAACCTTGGAAAGATTTAAAAGTTTAACTTGAAAAAACTCAAAAGCAAAGGTTATTATTGAATTGCTTTAAACACACCAGCCAGCTGGAAAAAAATCCACCACAAAAATCCCCCACATCTGTCTCAATAGCAAAGAAAATGTCAGATATTGAACCTAACTTGAAAGAGAGCTCATATGCCTGCCTACACACTTGGATGCCCAGCAGACCACAGAGGTGCTCCCTGTGGGAACTCCTCTCCCTACAACTATCAGCCAGGCCAAACTCCCAACTAGCATATATCTCAAGGCAAAGCTGAACATACCACACTTAGACTGCTTTATCTGCTGCTTTCACCATGCTTGTATTTGTGGTTATGGCAATACAAAGCCATTTGTTTCAGGAGGAGCTTACAAATGGAAGCTAAGTTTCTGCCATCAATATTTAAAATATTTAAATAACACAAGACTCCACCTCCTTGAAGCCTACCCTTCCTCAGAGAGAAATGAACCCACTGGCAAGCTGCCACAAGGAGACACAACAGGAGGCTTGATCAGGATGGAGAGGTCAAAAAATTACACTGACCAAACAGTTTCTCAGGGATGTCTCTCAGTAAGCACAGCAGACTGCACGATGGTTGGTCTGCATTAGGCTTTGCACTCACATCAGTATCTCTCAGCCTTAAACTGGGAGTTCAAGGCGAGTTGTGTATGAGGAAGGGTGCTGCTCAGAACAAAGCAAGCTCTTGTTAGACAAGCACAATGTACATGCTTATATGAGATTGTATTTCATACAATACCACTGCAAAAATCCTTCATGTGATCAACATGCAATTTTATACCACCTTGTATGCAAAAGAGGAAAACTAGCAAAATGTTCTCTAGGATTTGGAAACCTCTTGCACTAAGGGGCTGGCAAGAAGTGGTATATTCAGGTACAGGCAAAAACAGCAGGAAAGGGGAAGATGACATTACACCAAGCATTATTAACAAGAGAGGCGGCTGCTTGGCACGCTTCATGCCAAGCCTTTCTATCAAGGTTTTAGGCACAGAAGAGAACAGAAATATAAACTGGGATTTAGGGATCCACAACCTGTTCATAGCACAGACCTATGGGCACCCTCACCTTTGGCTGAGGGTCAAGAAGCTGTTCCTCCTCATCCAGATTGGGAGCAGGCTGTTTCCAAGAGGCCCCTGTGATGGGCATCTGACCAACCACTGCACCTCCTTTACTGTTACCAGGCTGGGTGTCATCCACACTCCATACGGCCTTTCCATAGGAGAGAAAGGAAGAAGGCTGCTAAACTTATTTGTATTGCAGCTTTAATACAGTGATAACTAAATAGAAAGCTGTTCTTAAAAGCAGATTGCTCAGTAATTCAAAAAGCAAACTAACACCTCCACTTCATGAGATCACTGCTGTTTCTCATCTGTTTCCCCCAGTAAGACAGGAGCACACAAGATGCATTTATTTCATAAACAAGGGAACTAGAACTTGTATTTGAGCCCCTTTTATAGGACAGGACACCTCCTCCATCCCAGTGACTCCAAGAACCCCTTTTCACCCAAAAATGCTGTTTTTTAATACATTTTTCCAGCAGAGGAGTTAGTTTTTAAAAAGGAGCAGTGAGCATAGATACATTGATTTCTCTAAGCTCTTACAGAACACCTGTTTTCTAGTGTACAATAGGACAAAGTTTCAAATCATCAGCTTTTCAGAATAACCAAAGTCACATTTTCAAGACTGTATAGTATTATCTTGTTTCTAATACCTTTTCTTTCTGGTTATTAGCTGCAGCCGCTAGCTGTAAGAGGGAAAGAAATTATAGGTCAAGCAATTAAGCTGTTGGGGGTCAACTTCAGGGAAAAAGTGTTACCATGTGGATATTTTGAAACCCAAAGAGGGATCTGAAAGGCAAGGAAATCAATTTGGTGAAATGGCAAGTTTTGAAAGTTATTTAAGTCCAAGTTAAAAAAAACAAAACAAAAAACCACACATACTCAACATCCTGTACATAAATCGTAGTGTAGGCAGTAAAAGGATTCACAGTTTGGAATTTCTTTTCAACAGTCCTGTCATGAGGTACTCAATGCAGAGTGGCCTTTGAGTAAAGCATCAAATTAAGACTTGGGATATAAGTAGGCTATTCAGAGGCCAGCTGGAGGCTCAGTAGGCCACCTCAAACAGTAGTTGAGCACTCCTCATTTTCTGTTCTGAACAGACATTTCCTATGTGTGACTTGAACTTACAGCTTGATGCTTTTCATTTTGATCACAGCTATGCCTGGTGATCTCAAGGCAACAGAAGGAGCCTTGAAAGACTGGCAGACAGTTCTGGCAGGCATCGTCACTGGCTTCCTCACCAGTTTTATACCTTCTCTTACTAACCTTTGTTTCTGTTCCCAAAGCATTTTCCCTGCTTGTTTCATCTGCTCCTCTTTTTTCCTTCTGCGGGCTTGTCCACGCCAGGGTCCTTTTGTTGCCTGATCCATCCTGAGGCTTATTTCCATCCTCCTTTTCCAGTATTGCAATAGTCATCTTGATGAGATACGTTTCAATATCTGCAGGAACTAGCTTCCTAATTGCTTGAATTTTGGTTGTATCTTGAAAACAAACAAAAACCCTTAAATATATGTATATCAATGCACACACACAGAAAGTGTGCCCCTCTTTCCCAGTGCCTCTATGCATTGTGCTATTCTCACCTGAGAGAATGGGAGGATTACGGATAACATCGGAAACCATCCGTAGAATTTCCAGAGTCAAACCTGCTCGTTCCAGATTGACAGGGCAGCCAGCTTTCACTGCCTGGCACAGGTGAGTGCCAACCTCAGAAAGAGGGAGAGATCTGCTCTCACTTATAGTTCGCTGGGGAAACAAGGACAGAAGTTAAGGTGATAAAAGCGTCCTAAATAAAGTGACACTTCCAAGACGGGTAAGCTCTTGTTCCCAGAGAGTAACCAGGGGATGCTGGCATTTCTCAGCCCCTCAAAAATCCAAAGCACTTTGCAGGCACTGTAAGAAAGAAGCTGGATACTGTCTCGCTGTAGCCTTGTTCACAGCAAAATTAGTTCTTCATATTTTTCAGTTTGTCAGTACAGATAAGTGCGCTGCTATTTACCAGGGAAGAGGTAGCCTCAGTGCTTTACAGAAACCCTCTCCAGCAGAGGATTTAACAGCACAAACTTGCAAGCCCCTCATCTACTAAATAAAATATCTCTGCTGTTAACTTTAAACAAGGAAGAGATCTTCCTGGGGAAAATTCTTACCAAGGACAGGTTCTTCTCTTGAAATAAGACGTATGTGACATGCTCTGATGGAGAGAGCACTCCAGCTTGCTTCCGGGGAGTTGTTTTCTTCTGATCTCCAGATCCAGACATAGGGAATGCATCCATCTGAATGATATAAAGAGAATTTAGGAATAAATGCCAGTAATAGCCAATAGATCAACCTCCCCTAAGTAATTTGAAGGCATATCAGAAATGGATTAATTCATCTTGGTTTGGTGCTCCATATTGCACAGGGGAAAAAAGAGCATTAGAATTAAAAAAACAACAAAACAAAAAACAAAACAAGAAACAGGATGGACACCTACTATACTTGCCTTAATAGAAACAGGCATGGCATTGTCCAAGGGACTTGGAGACCTGCCCTCTACCATCTCCAAACCAGGGTCCAGGTCTGCTTAAGCAAAATAAGTAGCATACTCCAATTTGGGAAACATTCACCATCAAGGCTAACATAGTTGGATGGGACAACTGTAATAACTACACACATGTGTGAAGGAGAAGTAGGATAGCTGTAGACTATATTAATTATTTAAGGCTCTTGCAATGTAACAGACACTTTGCTAAATCCTGAAAATTACCTGCAAGTTATTCACTTGGCAAAACGTCTTTATTTCTGCGAGGAGTGGGGCCAATATGGTAGATTTTCCTTCAGATACACCATCAATTCTCTTCACATTCTCAACAGTTGTAGGTCTGTTTCAGGGTGAACAACAAAAGCACTCAGACACTCTCTATTCCCCACCAGTACACCACTTTTTGGTAGCACTAAGTTATCAAACAAGCTGAAAGTCTTAACATCTCCACTGATATAAAACCTAGTTGAACTAGAAGTATGTATGGGAAGCACAATTATGCAAGTCACTGACACCAGAGAAGTTGCACGTTAGCTTAGTTTTGTTTTACTGACCTGGCTTTGCCGTCTTTTGTATTTACATGTCTGCCTGCCTGCAGACCCTACCTTATCCGTGCCATGTCCACAAGGATCTTATTGGTTGCCAGGACAGCTGGAGGAATTTCCTTCTCATTAGCCAGCTTCTGCCTAGCTGTCAACAGCTTGCCATACAGGGCAGTCTGTGAAGGAGAGCGCCAAATTCTTTTCAAGAAGCTTTATATTAAGCGCATCAAAAATAACTAAAATAAGAAAGCAAAAAGTCCCCCCACACCACTAGAGTATTTTTCGTCTTTCCTCAAATACACAAAACCAAATCATGCAGTCCATTAACAATCTTAATGTATTTTAATTCTTCTAGAATTTCCATTCAAAACAATTTCCTAATATTAAAGAACTGCCCAGACTGCAGTTTGACTGCAATTCATAGATATCCTACTGCTTTCACACTTACTTGTAGTTCTTTTTCATGAGATGAAACAGATTCTGCAGACTTTGAAGGAAGAGATTTGACCGGTGAGCATTCAGAGGCCCTAATTAAAAATAAAGCAGTATTAGGTCAGCACTTGTGTAGGACACTAGTTTATTCATGCACTTGATACAAGGATGTGGGAGAGCAGCCACTCAACTTACTTTTTTTGTTAGCATTTCATAGCATTTCAATGACCATCTCCAAGAAACGATGTCACTTTTGTCCTTGGGCTTTCTGAAGATGGCATCTCAAAGCCAAATCTGACAGATACCTCTGTAGGGCTAATCCTATACCTTACAAGTAACTTTCTACGGTACAAAACTCAGGCATAGGATGAGAACTGCAATTTTACAAACAAAATACCTAGATCTCTACCTACATCTGGATTCCCATGTTGTTAGAAGTGTGTAAGTACAAGCCCTTGTACATACGTAACATTATTCTCAAAGCACTCCACAAGCAGCAGTTTGTGGTTTTGCCCTTGTTGCTGACAATGTTGACACTGGCCATAGTTTATAAATATAAAAATATCAGTGGCAAAGACAGAGCTGCTGTGTGGCAAGCAGAATTAGCTGCTGTTAGAGCTAGGTGCATCCGTACAGATGGTCATGTCACGGCGCAAAACCTATAGGCTCCCCTTGTTATGGAAGCCTCTTTAATTAGACTGCTGGTGTTGCACTGCAGTGTTGCAAGCAAACAAGCTAGCCTAAGAGCATCTTTTCCTTGATTTACTGAGCCAAGTATGAAATAAACACACAGTTTAGAATATAGTTGGCCCTAAAACAATATTTCCCTGTACAGCTACAGTGGTAATTACTCAGCTTAAATGACATTTCCCATTTTCCAGTCTTCTGCCAGCATCAAGTTCCTTGCTAGAAGTGGCAATACCATTTTAAAGGTCACATTACAAGCAATATCCTTATCACATAGTTAAGCATTGCTAACCATTTTAATTCAGATTACCTGTTAAGTGCGTCATTGTTTCCTGGAGAAGTTTTTTCTTTTCTCTCATAAGAAAACATTTCATACAAGGATATCTATTCAAAACACAAGACACGTATTTTAAAAGTCTTTGCAATAAACAGCAAAACACTAATTTGCGAGTCCATAATATAGGTTAAAGCTTTTAATATAAGCAGCAAGGCACTACAGAATGCAAGAAGGGCTGTACTTGTACGGACCTGTTTGACTGGTGACAATTTGGTTACTTTCCCACATGGGGAGCGCTGTTCAGAAACCACACTGGAAGGTCTACTGCTGTAAGAAAAATCAATCTTACTCGAATCAAAACAGACAATCATTATCTTGCTAAGCAAACTGAACTCAACTTTGTATAGGGGTAGTTTTGGAACAATAAAGTAAAATAAAAATTATTATTCAACCCTTTTAGGAAACAAGAAGGATGGAAGCATGCTAGACCTACTGGAACTTTTTTTTTTTTTTTTTTACCAGCAACAATTACCTAGTCTTACAGAAAAGCTAAAAAAAGCATTCTCTAAGTCTAGTGTTGCTAAAAAAAGTGATCATTAAAAATATATATATATATAAAATAACAGTCAGGTAATGACAATTTAGGCACCTGAAAGGTTTCCATTGAAGAACTTGCTTCTGAAGCTATTTGTTGCTATAACACAGTCACTGCAACCTCTGGTTTATTACTCTGCAACTCAAAAGTTCTGGGCAGAATTGGTGTTTAAACACCAACAGGACCACAGAATTGCTGTGTACTAAATATAAACTTAAGAAACAAACTGTCTGATGTTAAAAAATAATATGAAAGGAGCACTCGAGAGAGTGTGCATGCTCCAGTTACCTTCTAGAAGGTTTCCTTAGATTTAGATCTTCGCTAGACTGTAAGAGAAGGCTTGGACTTGAGGCAGATCCAGCTCTTGAAAGCCAATTTCTACCCTGTAAGAAACATGCCATATGGTTCAGCTACAGATTGCTGAAGAGAGCTCGCTAATGGGATTGTTTTACAACAAAAATTACCTTCTGGGTAAGCACACATATGGTTGCAAACTTGTTATGCCCAGAGACTTCTCTGAGGAACCCTTCATTTATCAACTGTTGGCCCAGTGACTTCCACCAACTCTCCGGCCAGTCTTTTCCGCTACCAAAAAGAGCATGCCTTCGGTATCTTTCTGGTAAACGCTGAGAATTCTGAAATTCAGAAGAATAGGTCAGCATATTTTGTGAGGAAAAAAAAAATAAATAAATCACTATCTGGGTGAACCAAAAACCTAAGCAAGGAAGAACACATTTCCAACAGAATTTCTCCGGAGAACCTGTTTTCTGTAGACCATAAATCAGAGTATTTTATTCAAATTTCTGTAATGCCATCAACACAACCCCACTTAAATAGCTGCATAAGAGACTATAATCCATATCCTTGTTCACATCACCTGAGTGGCAGTCACAGCTAACCTAACCTCACCACCCCAAGCAGGTCAGCAGTATTAAGGCTGAACACAAAATCATCTACTTTATTCATAAACCAACAGATAACCTTGAAAAGATGCTTTTGTTCTTCACTCTGAAAATGCTAATTTCTTCAAGATAAAAGAAATCACAGAGAAGTGACTTAACTGTCACCATAAAAACATCCAACTCACTATAAAGAATTGGAATACTTAAGGTTTATTGGAAGAACTTAAGCCAGGCAGCAGCAAAAGTGCTAGTCTTTGTGTCTATATTGCTGCAGGCATGAGGAAAGAGGGCAGAGCACCATAACCACCCCTCTGCTCCCAAAACACAAGGGTTTAAGTGTCACTTACAGACCCTCGGAGAAACAAAATGGGCAGTTTAGTTCCAAACTTCTCATCCAGGGCACTCACTGCAGACATCAGCTGGAAGGCCTGTTGTCCAAAGTCCTCTAAATTTCCTTCCGAGTCACTGGAAGTCGCAAAACGAGAAGTTCTGAAATGCATGAAGAAAGCCATAATTAGTTACATTAAAATCTAATTCCCCAGTGCTCCCCCTTCTTTTATTTATGGCATGATAAAACACAAAACACACACTCCATAAGATCCATTCATATAAGCAATTAAACATACTTTTGAAAACAAAGATCTATGATTAAAAATGAAAACAAACAAAGGGCAAAGTCTCATGCAATTAAGACAGCTGGACAACCAGCTAAGTAATTCTTCACATTACATGCTTTGATGGAACACGGTTCCATCTTCTGGTTTATTGAGTATATAAATATTTGGATCATCTTTTGCACTTCAGATATTTTTAATAGCACCTAATAGCCAAAACATTTTTTTTTTCTTCTCTCAGACTAACACTTGCAAAATGAAGTGAATAGAAAGTCAATCCTTTTTGGATCATTTGCCTGGTAAGTCAGCCAGAGTGAAGCTAATCTCCCACATCAGTCTTCAGGAAGGAACATTTACCTAGTCCTGCAATTATCACAGCAGTCGTCTGTGCCCATGATGCCTGAGGAGACCTTGCGGAGTTGTCTGTCCTCAAAGTGAGACAAGATGATTCTACCCAAGGAAACATAGGAAATTACATAAAAATACAAGAAATTAGCCTTTAAACTGATTCCAGAAAGCAGTGAGTTGAAATTAATTCACTGGGAAGTTAATTATTTGGTCTGCAATATTCTAAAAGTGTTTGATATTTCTTATTTTATATATAATACACACGCACTTATGTATGCATATATATCTAAACATGCTGAAGGTCATATTTCTACACGGTGTTTTCAAATACTAAAGAACACGTTTGCAGAATACATTGCAAATAAAAAGCCTTCTGTTGTGACTGAGCCACAATAGCTCTTGGTGTAAACTCTGAAGTTATAGGAATAATGAAATAAAATGCAATACTCACTTCCTCCTGCAGCTGTTTGAGATAAGGTACTTCTCTATTTTTGCTACCATACTAAGTTTATACAATCGAAATGTGTCATTGCGTATCTCGTTCAGACGATGTCTATCAGTCAAGAGGAAAAGCAAATTAAATACTGATTACTGTCCCTCTGTCTCTCAATGAAATAGAGGTATGCCGGTGAGCTGTATGAATCAATTTGACTGGAAACAAAAAGAAAATTCTTACTAAAACCACATCAAAAACTCCCTCCCAGCTTCTCCAGAAGCCAAGTCTTTGTAGCACAGGGAATATTCAGGAAAATCCCAAATTCATACTGTGCTACTTACCGCAAATATTCTCAAAAGGAGAGATGGAGAGTTTGAGACCCTCTTCTGACCCCACAAGCCACTAATACACAAAAAAGCTAAGGCATCGAGATGCAGAGCAAGTTGGGAAGAGGCTATATAGAAAAATCCCTTTTGATCTCCAGTTTTTCAAACAAACTCTGGCAATTCCTCATCAATACAGGTGGACAGATCAGAAATATGTTAGGACATTAGCCACTGTGCTTTTAAACCTAATTTAATCCCCACTATGGCATTCCCTGGGAGCAAGGAACTGAGAAAATAACACGAGCGGTAAGTTTTGGCTTTCCACATCAGAGCAGCTGTTCTCAAATTGCTGACCTGTTTAAGACCAAGTCTGCTGATGTCCACAGTACGTGACAAGAAGCAGGAAGCCCATCACGACCAGCTCTCCCAATTTCTTGGTAATAGGATTCCATTTCCTTAGGGGCACCATAATGAATAACCTTCCGGATATCTGCTTTATTGATGCCCATTCCGAATGCCACTGTAGCTACAACACACTATGAAACAAAAAGCAGACAGAAAACATTTTGAACTGATAAAGCAGCCCATGGAGAGCATGATTTCACCTACCACCACCTTGCTCAGATGCTAGAGATTTACTGAAGGGACTGGCAACATATGCCAACCATATTACTATCAGCACAGACCAGCAATTTCTTGCTCAGAATGGAAGATGTACAGAGTAACCTGGAAAGACAGGCTAATATTTCCAGTGTATGTGTTGACTAAATGAGATGACCTATTTTCTACCAGTAACTCTACTGCCACAAATGGGACTATGCACACTTACTTACCTGGATTTCATCCCTCATAAATTGGTGATGGATATTTCTCCTTTCTTTGATTCCCATACCGGCATGATATGCACCACAAGCCACATTCAGTTTTACAAGCTCAGAAACAACTTGTTCAGTGGCCTTTCTTGAAGGGCAGTAAATGATCGTGGGTCCTTCAAACTCATAACTCGAACTGACAAAAATAACAACACGTGACAATGTTGCTAAAACATGTAAAGATGCAGAAAAAAGAAGCTATCTGCAAAAACTGTTTGACCCTAATTAAAAAGGGTGTGTGCCTTTTGCAGGAGTGCAATTTCTTCAAAAATTAAAGATTTAAATAGTTTAGATCTGTTTTCTCCACCTTCCTCATTTGAGTTAACACGAAAAGTCATCACCTCAGTTATAAGTCTACCACCAGTTCTCAGTTTGTTGCAGATAACCTCAAAAGTATTGGAACAAAGAGCACAGGCCTGAACTCTAACCTTTCTTTTCTAAGAAGAAACTGCTTCAAATCCCTAAGGATATTTCCACTCTGTTGCGCAACTTCTAAGTACAGGTTTGGTCTGTCAAAACTAGTGCACGTGATCTGGGGATTCTTCAGGTTGAGACACTTCACTATGTCTTCTCTAATCGAAGGGCTTGCAGTTGCAGTTAAAGCCAAGATAGGGACCTGTAATGAAAAACAAAACAAAAACAAACAAACAAAAAAAACCCCAAAACCCCACAGTGGAATCTTTGAGTAGCTCCCCTCACCGAATTTTTAAAAATTATGAGCCAAAACTTAAATAGCAACATGAGAATAGACATTAATCTGCTTGCGTTCACTGTAACAGTTCGGTGATTTGAAAGAAGAAAGGTACTTTTTACCTCTTAGACCTTTGGTTATACTGTTCAGGAGAGGGGAAAAAAAACTACTTAAATATACAGGTTTTTTTCCCCCTGAATTTATATGTTCTTGCATCTTCAGTGGTATTACAGTATTTTTCTGATGTGGTCCCTACAGTTCAGGCCTATGCTTTGGAATTTCTGTGACAGTGCTTTAGGAGTGCCTAGGAGGACACTGCTTGTCCTAGCAAGTCACTCAACCGGTTTCAAGAAAATCACTAGAAAGCGAGCGAGATGTTTAAGTACAAGATCTTCCAATATAAAGGGATCCATCTAAATCTCTCTACATTTTGAACTCTAACATCTAAAAGTATCTGTTACGTCAGGTTCAGAATATCCACCATGAAAAAGAGTTGGAGACAAACTAGAACAGTAAGTTTTGAAGAAAAAATACCAAGCCTGACTGACAGCCTGCACGAACTCTGAAACAACCAGGTAGGTAAACCCAAAGAAAATCAGTACCAGAAGGTAAGATCTCAGTCGGTCATTCAGAAGGGGAGGGAATCCTCTCCAACTTTATATCAAACTTTTCATGAAACCTTACCAATGGCAGAGCCTTCTTCAATGAGCCCAAACTCCTAAAGGAACTTCTGAAGTCATGTCCCCATTCTGATATGCAGTGAGCTTCATCAATAGCTATGAGAGTGATACCTGGGCAGACAAATACATAACATGGGAAAAGTGCTTGAATAGCAAACAAAGCAACAGGAGAAACTGGAAAATACAAACCACTACATTCTGCTCAATTTCAGGCTTTACTGAGATAGCCCCTAGCAGTGTTTTCCTTCTTGTTTCTTAATAGCTTCTGCTGTAAGGACTCACCAAACCCCTTTTTATATTGGTCTCTTATGTAAAAGAGCCTAAGAGTGTACAGAGATTTCCTCCCACCTTTGCTTCTTTCCCCAGTTTTCAAATCTCAAACCTCTTTCTCCATAGGGCAAACCCATAGCTAACCCCAACAATTAAACCACACTTCATCCTTCCTTTTCACACTTCCTCACCAGTTACCATTTATGCGGTTTACAGATGTTCTTAGCTGTATTTCCTTGACTGTAAAACAAAACCTGCAAATCTCAGGAAAACACTGAGGACAAAAATGCAAGCACAGAAAAATACAAGAGCAAAGGGGTCAAGCATGCCCCTGGAAAACAACGCTACATTTTCTCTAACAGGAGGAAAACAAACAAACAAACAAACAACAACAAAAAAAAAAACACACACCACAGAATTTGTCTTTTGCATTCCCATGCTAAGAGTAAGCTAAAACACACTACTTGCATCTTTGATCAATGACATGATCTTCTGATACCTTTTATTGCCAGTCACTTCCCTAGTAGGAAGGACAACTATGATTTTAAGCTGCCTACCAACTTATCCCCAACCTTAACCACAACTTACCAATGGTTTGGTTAAGTTCCTGGAGCAATGTTAAGTTTCCCGAGCAGAACTCCGGAGTCATGTAAATGACTCTGTAGTGACCCCTACAATATCAGGGAAATACATAAGGAGAGTCATGGGAAGAGAAGTCCCAAACTAACTCACTGAATTAAATGAAAGCATGGCTGTCTACATGACATAAAGGGGGAACTTCGGATGGGGATAAGAGAAAGCAAGGGAGGAACGCAGTGGAAAGGATGGAAAATTAGCAGGATACCCAAACAGTNTGGATGGGGATAAGAGAAAGCAAGGGATGAACGCAGTGGAAAATTAGCAGGATACCCAAACAGTAAATAACATGACAAGATAAACAGTAGAAAGAGATTAACTAGTTTTCTAAACTAGAAGGGACCACCATGATAACATGGTGACAAATACATGTTTAAGATCTATATTCCTGAATTAAACCTAACCAGGTCATCTCCCTAGCCAGAGGGCACAGGAAGGTGCTATATCCCTCCCACATTGCCAATGGGCACACACAAGCAGAAACAGTACAGTCATGGCCTGAGCCACAGCCAAGAGCTTCGGAAGTGTCAGATCAGAGCACCCTACTTGCCTCAAATACCGCTACATCAGTGCCTGCAGCCCCAGAACGCCTAGCTAAGACTCACGCTTTGATGCCTTCTTTGACGTTTTTCGACTGAGCTGATCCAAGCAAGCAGGCTGGAATCTCTGACATTCTGCAGTTTAAAAAAAAAAAAAAAAAACAGTACAGTCATGAACCAAATGGGGATATTTTCTGCTTCACTTCCCAGCCTATGCCAACATTTAAAGCTAGTGCTTATCAAAGCACATAAAGCATTTATAAAAGCTACCTTCAAGTTGTGGGGGTCACAGTATTTTCCTCCAAGAATAGAAAATAAAAACTCTTGAGGGGGAAAAAAAAAAAAAAAAAAAAAAAAAAAAAAACAAGAATGGTCAGTCACTATTCCACTTGCCCAAATGCTCTTTTACTTTTCCTCCTGCTGTCACAACACACACACACACCTTTTATGAGAACAAGAGTCAAACAGATTAAAACCATTTTCCTTTTGCAAAAGGTACACTGACCTCCAAAAGACTGTATTTTGTTCTTTCAAGAGGAAACAGTCTCCAAATTTATCTTATGCAGTTCATCATGTTCAGATTATCAAACTTACTTTTCCATTCTTCTGTCTCATCTCTAGATCTTTTCCAAGCTACTGGTACCACATCCACCAACTTTCAATTGAGTGTCTACTTTTTAAGGGTTCAATACTTAACGCTTACTAACTCTTGTTGCTTGATATTCAGTCTTGACCAGAACCCTTGGACCTCTGTCCTCTTACCTTGGTGATTTGCTGCTTTTTAATATAGCAACATATTTAATCCCCTTCTCACTCCTCCCCATTTCAGTCCTTGATAGCACCACATCTTGACTGACAGCCTAACTACTGCAGAAATTCAGTCTTTTAGCCTTCAAAATGGATGATGCACTGAGCAGACACTGAATAAAAAGGCTCTCATCTTACACCAACAGTAAAATGGCTTTAGAGATGATGAAAGTATCTATAACATTATAGATACTCTGCTGATCAATACTGAGCCCAAGGGCTGGCTTAGGTTGTCCAGCCATTCAGCTGCACAAAGACATAATCTGCAGCAGAAAATTCCCCACATAATAGATTTTCCTTGCTTGAAAGTCTTTTATACAAAGAAAAATCTTTTCTTTCATACAGGGCGTTTTCATTACAACTTGGACAAGGTAAGCACAATATTCAGACTGCAGCACTCTGCAATACAGACATTCAAAATGAAATAGCTGTTAAAATAGCAAATGGGTGCAAGTGCAGAGAGCACAAACAAGTATTAGTATCATAAAAAGGACTATTTTTGCCACACTGAATGATTGGTTGTATAAGAGTGAACCAGTGTCACCCAGCAATTCCTGCATCAGGCCTCCATATCTAGGAAGAAGAGATTAAGTGGTGGTAGACCTTTTTATCTTAAAAATCTGTGCAATAACCTTGACCTGAGCTGCCTCCAGCCTTCAGCTGCTGGATGTTCAGACACTACTGTTAGGATGCAAGGGATGCCCTAGCAAGTTTTAAGGCAACTTTTCAGAGCACTTCTTCCATCTGCCTGGTCTGATCAGAAAGGGGCTCATGGATCAGGTAATGACCCACTCCATGAAGCACCCACCACCACAGATCCTTTGCACATTCACCCACAACTTATCTAGGGGGCAAATGCAGCAATCTTGACACTGTTAAGAGATTTTATTTGTTTCTAGAGAAATGTATGTTCGACAGCTGACACACAAACAGCAGAATCTGTGGGTTTCCATAGGAAATATGGCAGGAGCCAATTGCTACCGTGTTACTTACGTTAGCTGCAGCACTTGGTCCTCCATCAATGAAATAAGAGGACAGATGACAATTCCAGTACATCCAGTGTAAACAGGGGGAAACTGGTAGCACAAGCTTTTCCCATAGCCTTAAAGAAAAACACAACAGCAAAGCCTGGAGTAAAGCATCATGCTTTGTGCCACTCAGTGCAACTATGTAAGACAACGGTTAATGTCATCCTGAGCCCTGTAAGTTTTTGTTCCTTCAGCACAGGGACAAAGAGATGGGAGACAAACAAGACCTGCATCCATTGAAAGCTCCTCCCCAAAGCAAGGTCAGCAGTGAAGAGGGTGACAGAAATGCAAGCAAAATAGCAGGATGAGCTTAACTGAGTCTGGAGAAGGAGATAAGTCCTGCACACTCTGCCCTGTGATCCAAGGCAGCAGTCTCCAAGTTTCAAAGTCCTTATTTTTCTACCAAGACACAGATTTGGCACATCTTAAGCATGGGCTTAAAAGTTACTTACCTGTTGCCATCACGACAAGATTATCTCTTCTGTCTTTTAAAACAGAACTGATCACTTTCCACTGGACTCTGTAAATTAAAGATTTTTTCTTTTGGTCAGAAAAGATGCAAGTCTGTAAAACTGCATACCTGATTGATTTTTTTTTTTGATTTTTTTGCAAAAAATGCATTTTTTGCATTTTTTTTTGACATTTCACAGGGATCCATAAGGTACCATGAATAAATCAAAGCAAACAATGACAACACACAAGAGAAAACAAGGCTTCGCCTCCCCACTTAAAAAAAAAAAAAAAAAAAAAAAACACCCCTAAAACAGCTATCTCCAAAGGCTGCTCTCTGACTGTAGACCTGACACAAGGTTTTAATCATGGGAGCCTTGTCATCAGACTCTAAAGAAACTCATCCTCTACTGTGAAAGTACCGTATTGTAGCTATCTCTCTAAGATTTATTTTAATACCTTATTGTGACAAAGACTGATTTTGCTTTCCTAAGGTTTTTTCCAAAGGTCCAGGTTTGTTAGTGGTTATTGAAATATAGTAAAGTCATTGCAGTTGAAAGAGGGGAAAGAAACTGAAGCCCAGAGCGTACAGTGTAAACTGAAGAGATACTTACGGTTTAAAAGAGGAATGCCCAAAGTAGGTCTTCAGACATGCAACTTGGTGGTCATTAGGTGCTGGTAGCAACGGATCTTCAAGGGGAGAGGGGAAGAAGAAAACACATCGATGACTGAATTTTAGAAAGCAGCAATGGCTTGAAAGGCAACAGACTGCTTACGGTTAGTGATGCCCAGGGCCTGGGATTTGGGGGACTTCAGAAAAGGTATATGAAATTTTAAAAGACATTTCTGAGCTGAAATTAAGGATTAAAACCCCCCAAACAGGCTTCTGATAGAGTGCGTAAAGAGAACATATGGCTTTATTAGCAAGGTAACAAAGCTGTCTACTGTAATGTACAGCTGCGTTACTTGAAATTCATTCAAAAGAGGTAAAAGATGATGAACAGTGCCTTTTAGAAACTTAAAAGAAGTCATTCTAATCAATACTTGACATTAAGTTGCTCACAAAATCGTGGCCTGAAAAGGACTCCCAGGATTAGCTGTTCTTTACTTAACTTACTTAACTACATTAAAGAAATGCACTTCTTGAACAAGTCCTACCCAACAAAGAAGCAGTAGTGCTGGCACCACAGCAGAAACCACTCAGCTCAAGTAGTGTCTTCTCCTGTCCTATATTCTGATCAAGTTTCTTCTATTCTGCATAACCTCAGTGCCCCCAAATCACTTTTACTCCCATCAGTTAAATGGTAGGATTGATCATGGCAGGATTCAAATGTGTTTGGCCAACAACACCTTTAGCTTTAAGTTTTGAACTTTGTGCATCAACATGTGCTCTTTTGGAGATCAGGATCAGCTTTAATCGTCCACTTTGAAGAGCCAAGTGCCCCCTGCTTCTACAGACAGTAGATTACAGTATATGGGTTAAATCAAAGTAAACATTTAAAACATACCCCAGCTTTCCTCCTCCTCTTCCTCAATGCCTTCATCTTCATCAACATCTGGAACAAATTTCAACTCTCTTTCTCTCTCAGTTTTATCAGATTCTTTATCAGCCAAAACTGCTTTTGAATTGTCAACATCTGCTAAAGACTAAGAATCAAGGAGAAAATTAATTAAGAGCATGAAAGGCTATATCCTATGCCCGTTTGAAGCAACAAGATACAATGGCATGTGGTTTTTAAATAATTACGGTAGAGCTTAGCTCTGCTGGTGGATAGCTACACTTTTTTTTCCCAGTCCATTTGTATTCTGCCTCTTACTTAGCTGTAATTAAGACACACAACCTCTACACATGAATGGGCACACCAACACCTGTGGCTGCCATAATGGAGCAGCTCAAAAGCTTCACTTGAATCATAGAATGCCTAAAGTTGGAAGGGACCTCTAGAGATCATCTAGTCCAAACCCCCTGCACACGCAGGGCCACCTAGAGCACGTGGCACAGGGCTGCGTCCAAGCGGGTCTTGAAGATCTCCAGAGAAGGAGACTCCACAGTCTCCTTCCAGTGCTCTGTCACCCTCACGGTCAGGAAATTTTTCCTTAAGTTCCTGTGGAACTTTTGGTGAAAAGTGCATAAACACTCTGCCGATCAGGTAAAGACAAGTTAGACAGAACATCTTATAATCCATAAAAACACCAAAGAACTGAGCACCGCAAGAGATGTGGCTACGAAGCAACTGGTTTGACCCACAGCTCAAGTGCACAGCCTCCATAGTGCACAAGCTGCCTTCTCAGCCAAGGGTTTGGATGTGCGATACTCAGAGCAAATCAGCTCTGATGATCTACACAACTGCGGGACACAGGTGGCAGGGAAAATCCAAGCTGGTGTGGTAAAAATGTGGCAGGATAGATGGGGTATTGAGGACCAATGCTACTTACTTAAATTCTTTAGGTATCCACATTCACTTGACTGCTGTACATTGTTTATAAGCAATCCCGTCAACGCTTTATTCCACTCTGGCCCAGAAAATAATCTCAGAAGCACTTACTTTAAGCATCTCCATTTCCAATTCTTCATCACTCTCAATCACACAGGAAATATTTTGTTCATTGTCTGTGGAAGATGTCTCCTAAGAAAAAAATACATATATTATTCATTTATATTTTTCCTTTATTTTTTTTCTATCGTAAAAGCTATTCCTATTTTACCAACTCCTTCACACCATTCTTACATGTTATAAACTATTTCTCCATGCTTTTACTGAAAATTACTCAGTTCAACATTCAGTTCTGATGCCTGCCCACAATGAAACACATTTGGAACAATATTAAAACACAAGTTTTAAAAGATTTAAGACATAGGAAATATAGGAAATAAGAAAACAAAATTAGTTTCACCAGATGTGGGAAATGCTTGGAACATAAGAAAATTATCATTTGACGGAAGATGCATTAACTGAAAGGGCTACAGTTTACAGATCACTTAGGTAAATATATGCTTTCTATTCATGACCAAGTAGGTGGTGTTGGATGGCAGAATTTGTCCTCATATTGCTGGAATTCCTTACTCTAAGTGTGTTAGCAATTGAAAAGAATAAAACTAATCGGCGCATTTTGAGTGTCTGCACTCAGTACTAGTTGTCCCAACAGTCTGAAGAGCAGCTCAGTGTCTGACTACCTCCACAAATACTTTGCAGACTCAAAGCCCTTCCTCTTGCTTGCCCTATCTTCCTCTCAGCAAGACAGCCTTCTAAAATCCCATGGGAAATCAGGGATGAGATCACTTCCTCTGGTAAGCACTTATGCTTCACAAGGGCTTTTCTTATTACCTCAGGCACAGCTTCATTTAGAAATTCTTTTGCAGCCTGCTGCTCCAACATCTGCAGTTCTTGCTCAGTAATATCCAATGACATGAAGTCATCTCTGCCTTCTCTGTCTTTGGAATCAGCTGCTACAGGTCTTTCTTTCTTCTCAGCATCATCAATCTCTGCTTCTCCTTCATTACCATCTCCCTGCCAGAGGGCAGCTAATGTAGCATCTGAGCAGATGTTGAAGTCGCCTTGCAGTTTTTTAGGAAAATCAGACAATTTAGCTTTTGCGGCTTCAGCATCTGTAGACTCCGGAGCTGCCGGGGAGTTCCTCTCCAGCACAGAAGGGGAACTGTTACTACCAAACAGTGTGCTTCTTAAAGCACTTACATTTTCTGAGATATCAGCAAGTATTTCTGCAGCTCTGAAAGATAAATTAGAAAAGTTAGGCAAAAAAAAATGAAGTATTATTGCATACACCTCATCTCCAAAGCAATCTGAGAATTCTGAGACCCTCAGCTTCCCCAGAGAGATTTCTCCAAAATCTCATATACGAAGGCTTGTCTCTCAGCTGCAGCTTGCTTGCTGTCAGAACATAAGTCCAAACTCTTTGATGATACTGAAGAAAAGCTACTAAGATTCTGCAAACACAGTTTGTGGTGTTGCTCCCACACTTACTACAAGTCTGGACACTTGATATAATTAGACATATTAAAGCTCTGAATACCTATGGAAGTAGGTCTTGCATTTCAGCAAGTGGATCTAGCAAAGTTCAGCTGCAAATCCATTGCAATTAGGTCAGAGAAAAGCAGTATTTATCACATCTAGGTATAAAGGCAACATTTCCCCATGAGTGAGCTTTGCTTTCTTGTCTTTTAAAGAATGAAGAAATAGCAGATAATCCTTAACAGTTATACTATATTGTTTCAGACCTCAGCAGACAGATAACAGGTATTCAGAAAACACCTTAACCTCCGTAAGTTTCCAAGTTGTCCAGAAGATCCCGGGATATGAGAAGCCAGATCCACTATTTCTTCAGCTAGTGAAGTCAAACGCTCCTTCACATCATCTGATAACATCTCATCTGCAAGAAGAGCCATAGAGTTACTTAAGAAGAATTTTTTATTCTCAAGCCTTAACTAACATTACTTTTGTTTTTTAAATCATTCCCACAGTGCTCCAGCCTTCAAATCAAAAAAGACTTATGAAAAACAGATTTATGCCGTTTACTCTCTTCTAGTTTGTATAGAAATGATTAGAATAAGCAGGTACGTTTTAACAGCAGAATGCAGATTTTTCAAATTTATTTTGCATAATCAGAAACTACCATCCCAGTGAGGCAAATTCAATAACCTACAGCAACCACCTTCCTGAACTTTAACATAAGGTAAAAATCTACCTTTTATCAACTTCCCAAACAATGAAACCCTATTTGCAACGTTCATTCTAACAGAAGCTGAGACAGAAGCCGTGTGCAGTACAACCAGGTAGACACAAGCACCAAGCCAACTGTGCAGCCCTCGAGCACCTGGGAGCAGTTAAATAACAGCACTTCAGAGATCTCCTCTCATGCAAATCAATTGAGAAATAAGTTTGCTTGGTGTATTTGTTTGCTCACCTAATGGGTGGACTTAATGGGTGAACAAACACCTGCTTCTGTTTTTAAACAGTTTTTCTGTATGTGGTTTTTTTTTTTTTTTTTTTTTTTTTTNNNNCAGTTCTCTGGAACACAGATTGTGATCCTCTTTCTAAGAGGAAGATCTGTGCACAGTTACTATTTCTGATTAAGTAAATTTACCTGAGCTGCTTTGAAAATCTGTCCTACCTGCATGCCTCGAAAAGAACCTTAGTAAGTAACAAGCAATTTTTCCCAACTTTAACTAGATTTTGGCCCCTAGTTCACCAGAATTGATATTAAATCACTGAAGTGATCCTGTCAACGTATGTGATGAGAGCAGAAATTGTTACCAGAAAAACAGCACACCAAGACATCACTGCAGGAGAGAGTCTATGGTATGTAACACAGGTCTTCTAACAGCCTTTATGGTCTGCTCTCAAGTCAGAGCCTATCCTGACACAAGAATAGTGTGGGGAAGAAGAAAAAAAAAACAAAACAAAAACAACAACAACAACAAAAACACACACACACACATGCACTTAAAAGGAAAACAATGTTCAGTTGTACTTATGTTCAAATGTGTTATTTACCTTGTCTTACACAAAGTATTTTCTGGTCACTGCTGTTCATGTTTTTCAGTTTTTGATAAACGATGAAGCCAGCCTGCAGAGGAAAGCAAACAAAATCCAGTCACTGGGACTCCGTGGAGAAAGCACAGTTTAAAGACTAAACAAAGAGACAATGAAAATTAGTTTGGCAAGCCAGAGCGTGAATTCCTAGGAATACAGCTGTATGACATGACTCAAAAACAGTAAGTAAAACATTGAGTCACAGCAATCACAATCGCGTAACATGTTGCAGAACATTTCACAAAGGTGAAGTCCCGCTCCGGGCCTACACTATAGTGGATATTCTTAAAACCAGGTCCCAGTTTCATCATCTTTTGAAATTAGCTGCTGAGAGAGACCTCTCAGGACTCCCTTTCCCATGTCACCATTCAGATTTTCTGTAATGCTCCAAGAAAATACTTACGAATCTACTAAGACAGATTCCACATGTTTAATATTTCCCTTGATATGAATAAGAAGTTCTAACAGTGGGAAGCAGCGTAAACCCAGGAATGTGCTAATTAGGTTGCACATGTTAATCAAAGCATCTTGAAGAGGAAGGAGAAACAAGTTGCTCCCCCATGCTTTCCTGTGAGGTTCCAAAAGGCAGGCCAGGTGGGCAGAGCACAGCGAGAAGCAGACATTGCCTGGGAAAAGCAGCTGCACCTGACAGCTTGGAGAACACAAAGCCCCTTTTTGCACTGGTTTGGGTCCTGCACCTTCGAAGGCCTAATCCCTCCACAATTCAATACTTAACTAGAATAGAAATGCATAATGTTTTCAGAGCCACAAAAGACAACAAGGAGGAAAAGTGGGGCCACGTAACCTACTCTGATTACAGAAATAAAAAACCGAACTGCAATATTCAAGTGGTCCCATAAAGAACATTTTCTTCACAGAGGGCAGACAGCAGGCAGCTGTACATTAAGTCCCTTCACAGCGCACAGAAAACCTAACCACTTTCCAAACAGCAGAGTCTTCTACAGAGCTTAAAAAAAAAAATCATATATAAGTGTAATAGTTACTCTTCCTTTAAGTCACACTGTGGTTCTGTTGTGTCTCCTGGAGAAGGTTATGTTTCTTGGAAGATACTTATTATGTATCATATTTAAAAGAGGCTGAGGAGACTGGATATCGGCTCATCAGTTTGAAAAGACAAGCAAAAACCTCTTGGGAGAACATACCTGAAAGTACTAACAAGCTATAGTGAACATCTGCAGACAACAGAATTCAAGCAACACTACAAGTAATTTTTTTAAGCTTTTTGCATATGCTTGTCAGCTGCATTACTTGTATGCAAGATAGTCACTCTGCAAGAGCTGAGTTTATCTGCAAAAGTCTGTGCTAACTGCACAGTCACGCACCTAAATTCTACCTCACTGCTCCATTAAAATGCACCGAGGTGACAGTATTAAGTCAGTCCAAAGGAATAAAGCAAGAAGTGTGCCAGAGGGGTGGCTAACTGTCACTTGACAAGTACAGAGGCAACAGAACCTCCAGCAGATCTGGTTCACGTACAGACTTGGCTAAAAAGGATTAAAAAAAAAAAAAAAAAAAAAAGTCTTGCAACACCATAGAACAGAAAAGAGGAATTCACTGTAGGCTCGGGACTATTTTGGTATGGAATTTCTTTTTCCCAAGCAATGCTCAATTTTATACCCAAACTGTCCACACAATACCCTATTCAAGCAATTTCAGCCAACAAGATTGAGTCAAGTACAAGCAATAACATCTTCAAAGATATATTTTACGACAGCTCCAAATTAACACCACAGTCTAAAATGCCATTTAAGGCAGAAAAGGTATTGGACAACTTGTAAATCCACTTGTATCCACAGCAGAACATAATCTTCATGTTTGCTATGTTCTGTAGCAGAAAGGCAATAAAAAGAGGCAGCAAAAGGCACATGAGGAAAGAAAAATTTTAATAAGAATGGCAAACTCTTTGTACATACATAAGCGTCTGTGGCTGCATACAATTTCTGCTTCTCATTCAATGGAAATTCTTCCCATTTACTACAGCGGACAGACTTATCTTTCAGAAGTTGCTTGCCAAAAAGGTGTTTTACCAGTCCATTTAGACTCCATATTTCCTTACACTTCAGCTGAAAAACAAAGATGACTTGTTTAAAGGGCAAAACAATTGTGCTTAATAAAATACTCCTAAAAGTAGCAAAGTGTATTGATTAGGGGCAGAGCTATGCATTAGTCAGTACTAACTAGTTCTTCAGCGGCGTGACTGTTCTTCAAGCCTAAATCTGCTCTTACCATATTAAAAGGTAGTTTGGCCATTAGAAATGTCTGCTTTCCTGCCCTAAAACTGTATTTTTAGGATGTTTCTATGTTGTCCATCTGGAAAGACTACATTAGGACGAGATAAGTGCATGCACCATGAGAGGGCATTGTCACACCACCAAAATAAGATGTTTCTTTTTTTAATATAGCCCAAGTTTTGTCTCTTGGTTTTGTTTCATCTCCCTTGAAAAACAAAGCCCTCCTGCCTTGAACATTGTTCAATTATCCAAAACATTTAAGAAAATGGAATATCAGTGTTTGCAATCGTTTGCATGCTTGAGAAACCAAGTGCAAGGCGTAAAGAATACAGTGGTATTCCATGCTAACACCCGTTCAGCCTTCCGTGGAAGAGTTCCCTGGAAGACTCTAGAAATCACCCCAATGCAGTGCTGTTTTCTGTTGCCTTTCTCATCACGTTATTCTAAGTCATCACAGCCTGTTCTCCTAATTAACTTTCCTAGAGGCAGTTTAGGAAATTTCCCTTCCCACTCTTGAGGAGGAGAAACATAAGTGTTGTCCTCCAGTGCTCTAACCTGATTATTTTCAAAAGATGGACATCTGTCAAGCCTAATGAAGCTGTGTGGCATCACAACTTCACACTGTTGGCTACCAGGAAAATATGACTGGTCCTATTATCCAACCAACCAACCCTCCCCCTGCCCCCTTCAAAAAAACCAAACAAAAACAGAAAAAGGGAGGTTACTGAGAGTACAGGTATAGGTATATAGGTACAGGTACAGAGTTTTGTATACACAAAAGGCAGAAAATCTTGGAGGAACACACCAGAAATATGAATCATAAGGATGATTTGGAAAGTGGCAAGCTTTTTGCCCTTTTCCCTAATAAACAGGCACAGAAATGTAGCTATATTTAAATTCAGAACATACAAAAGATAACACAATTTCTAAACAGTAAGTAGCCAGACTGTGGAAACCTCCCCGACATGAGAGGACATACCACAAACTTAGCAGTCACAGAAGGGAAGACACCCCTACATCCTAGATTGTCTAACCTCCCGCACCAAGGGTGCTGGAAGAGCAGGCTCCCTGCACCAGGTAGTGGGAGCAGGAAGGAGGACTCCCTTCTGGAGATATCAGCACTGTCTGCTGCATTTCTGTCATTTAATCCTAAAGGTTCAAGGCACTGCTGAGAAACGTATGGCATTAGCAGAATACCTGACAAATTACTGCACTGTATGAGGTCAGGTAAGGAGAAAAAAAGAATCTGCAGCCAAGTTAAAAATGCTCTACCTTCTAAATGAAAGAGGTGGACAGAAGTGAGAGAGGGAAGAAGGGCCTGTTAAAAATTAGCCCACTGTAACAGTATTTAATTCTGCACACTTTCTTGAGAGATCTTAGGAAACCTCAAGCTTTTCTCCCGTGAAGACAATAAGTTTCCTTTTGCCCAATTTAAAAAGTAGTCCTCCCAAAACAAGAAAAAAAAAAAAAAAACAATTTAAGTTTTACTTTCTCATTAGCAAGGTCAGACAGCTCCACCAAACTCTTCATTTTGATTTCAAAGTCACTCATGAGCTTCCATTGATCTCCCTCAATTCCTACGCCAACCTTTTTAATTGTTTCATCCTCGAGCAGTCTTTGGAGTCCCTTGGGAAAACCTAAAACAGATTAAGCCCAAACTTTAGAAACTAGATGCTGAAAAATGACAGATATTCTAATGCAAATATTAAAATCCTGGCACAATACCGTCTGTGAAAGCCTATGCCTTCCCCACCTGCCCCCGGTAAAGAGAGAAACTCCCAAAAGATGTAAAAGATGTGATGTCTCTATGGTTCATTTGTACTACTCTGGAGTGACTGCAAAATCAGTTGGCTAAAATATAAACAAGTAGGAAAAAAAATACTGAAAATATGCACATTCATTTTTGTGCCTGAGAACAAGTCAAGTCTTCGTGAGACTTCCATTTCATTTGTCTAACTCTTATTCAAAACAGACAACAAAAAGAGAATGGCTCTACGACAAATATATATAATATATATATATATATAAAATCTGAGGAATTGGATGCACATGAAACCAAATACAACACTGCTTTACTATTTGCCACATGATAAATGTTCCAAATTATTGGTGTTCTGCGTCTAGTGGAAACACCTCATAAAGCATGAGCAATTACCAGGATCACAGACTTTGTGGTATGTTCTCAGTCCTAGCACTGAGCTGGTCCAAAAAAAAACAGTACATTTAAGTTTAAAACACACAAGCAACCAGATTCTTCACCTATCCCAGATAAGTCAATCAAAACAATCAGTCCAAATTGATCTCATGGCAATCCCAGATCAAAGGGCGAAGCTGAAGATTAAGACAACACAGGCACTTGATAGCAAACTGAAAATTGCTATTTTTGCCCACTATTCCCGATTTCATTGGCATTTAAAATTCACAGCCTCTTAATTAGCCATACATCTCCAGGAAACTGCAGCTGGATATACTGAATTAGTCCCAAAGTGATTTCCAGTACCTACAAATGTGCAGCATTTCACAAATACAAAGCACTTAAGGGCTTGTTCGGTTTTGCCTTCAGATTTTTCCTTTTCAACAACATAATAAACATTTATGTATACCAACGATCACCATATGTCACTGATTCTATTTTACACAATAATCTCCATGCTTTTATGGCCTCAACTGACATTTGGTACCGACTTACAGAACTATCATGGGAATCTGTGGCTCCAAAATGCTGGCCACCTTAACGATGACACTGCCACAGGACCTCAACCACAACAAACTGGAGGACCCTCTGAAGGGGAGACACGTGCTAGAGCTAAATTAACTTCATGATAAGGAGCTTTTCATCCAAGAATGTCACGATGAAAACCTTCAAGGAGAGAAGCCTNAACTGGAGGGCCCTCTGAAGGGGTGACACGTGGTGGAGCTAAATTAAGGCTAACTTCATGATAAGGAGCTTTTCATCCAAGAATGTCACGATGAAAACCTTCAAGGAGAGAAGCCTCCCAGTGAGCAACTTCTGCTCCATTTCTGCCCTACCATTTAAGAAAACAAATAAACAAAAACTATATGAACTACAAAAGTCCAACTTCAATACCGCAGAGGGGTGGCAATCTGAGAAACGGGCCACTTGGGAAAAAAAACTAAAGTTTTTAAAGGAAAACAGTGACTATAAAATGGAAAACTGCAAAGAATTTTACTAAAAATAACTAAGAAGAAAAAAGTTGTTGGACTATATATACACTCCTCACATTAAGAGCAACGTTAAAATAAATATTTGCAGCACAATGTCATAAGCCTTGTCCATTTGACTAGATGTGCCAGCATAATAGTCCTGTAATCTGAATCATCAGAAATGGACGATGGCTCATGGCACAAGATCAGTTCAAAGTGCACCTCCGACTGCCACAAACAAGCTTAGAAATGGACCGGGACAGAAGCTCCATCTTTGTACATCAGCGGCTGCCAAGCGTGTGACAGACAAGACACAGAAATGCTCTGTATTCTAAAGCCAAAATTGTTTGTCTTTTTGTTGATGCTGGATAAGGCTGTTTTTCTTCTTTCCTTTGCTTCCTTTCCTCAAGTCTCTTGTGCACTCACACCTTTCTATCTCCCAGATTGAATAACCTCCAGTAATTAAGTTTTCCACCCCATCTGCTCTAAATGACAAAGGATTGCACACCACCATTAAACTATCACTATTATACCTCAGCATACACACCCTGGGGAAATCAGACATCTCAGAGGCATCTTTTCAATCTAACAAACCAAAGGGTTTAAAATAGCATTGGTTTATCCCTATTCCTCTTGGGAAGCTTTTATTCAACCCTTCCGTATTATAAAGGGAGAGGAGGGAGAAGGTGATTTTCCCCCACCTCTATCAAAGCTAATGTAAAATATTTGTTACTGCTCAAAGCCACAGCTCAGATCAACTAACACACAACATGGTAAGAGAAATAGAGGAATTACAGTACCTGACATGGAAGAGAGATGAAACAAGTAACATTTCTCCTCAGTTACACATATTTGGATTAGAGCTACTTTTGCCATTTTTCCTTTAGTATAGGATGGTGGCCATTCAATATCAAATCCAACAGCTGCCCCATCAGATAAACTCCCCCTGAAAAAAGAGATTGACATTCTGCACATTTAGCTGCCTTCCCATCAGCACTTAAGATACCAGACTTAAGTCATAAACAGAGGCATGCATTTTGCAGCATATTCTTCCTTTCACAGGTATGGCACACAGAAATGACTTGATGATGGCTTTCAGCATACAACTTTATAAAGCAGGTTGAATTCTTGCTTCTTCAAAAAGCTGCATAAAACCTTTCGAACCAGCTTGATTTCTGACAGACAGTACTGCATGAAATAACCACACACAAAATGAGAAAGGAAGAGTTTATTTTCCCTTGAAAGTTTGCTCTTTATTTATCCTGCTGCACTGAAAATTTCAGAATTGAATAATTATCCCAGAAAGATGAGCTATGCTATCAAAAAACCAAAAACAAAAAGGTCTGTTAGCATCATGAATTAGGATTTCTTCAAACATCCACTCCTGAGTGTGTATGTTCACAGTTCACACATGCTCTTGATTTAATGTAGTTCCTATTTCCTAGTTAAGTCATTGAAAATCAAGGAACTGTACATACCACATACAACAAAGCTGTATCAGAGCTTGCATTGCACGACTCCATTTAAAGCAAGTGCAAGGTTCAACCACAGCATCTTCCAGGAAAAGTCCAAATGCAAAACTGCAAGCACACAGCACCACACACAGATGCATTCTGAAAATTCTCCTCCCTGTGGATGAGTGAGGGATATCCCTCACAGGGATAACTGGTTGTCAGGAGCAATAGCTTCCCTCTGCACTTGCAACCACTGTGCTTTGCGAAACATAACAAGATAGTCACTATGACTAGAGATTTTCTCTGTCTGACCTCTGGGACACAAAATGCACAATATCAGCCAGTAGAAGCAGACAAAGAGAGAAGCCAAGTCCTTTTCAGAAGGCGAAAAAAAAAAAGAAAAAGAAAAGAAAAGAAGAAACAGAGGAAGAGCCATTACCTGATATCTTCAGAAAGAAGGGAACAGTCGCTGGCATCGTAGCTGTAAACGACAGAGCCGCAGAACTCCAGGAAGGGCAGCCCGTCCTCCAGAAGGCTCCTGCGAACATTAAGCTTCTGCAGAAAAATATTTGGAAGAGGATCTGTTTTAGACCACAAAACAGAGGCATCATGCAAAAGAGGCATCAGCACTACAACCATTATATATATGTCAAAGCCATATCCCAGCAAGTCTGGGGCTCATCACTGCAAGACGGTTGCAAAAAGGACTCATCACTGCAAGACTACCACTAGCATTGGACTAATGCTTCCTATCAGAAACTTTGGGTTGACTCCTTGGCTTATTTGCTAAACTCCGCATACTTGAGACTGGAAGCACACAGACTGAATTTGCATCTCAACTGACCCTTTTTGGATTGTTCCAGCCCAATCGATTCAACTCATTTTCAAAACAAGCTTAGGGGAGGGAAAAAAGAAAGCACAATTTTGATTGTGTTGAAAAACCTCAGCGCTACTTGAAATGCGGTAGCATCTTCCCAGATCAGAAATTTGTCAAGCAACAGCCTTTGAAGGGCATTGTGAAATTCATTTAGATTCAGTCAGGCTATAAGTCCCTCCATTCACAGTACACATTCAGATGAGAGCAGAACCTCACACATCTGACTATCCCCAAAATAAACCTCACTGCTCTGCAAGAATAAAATTGAGGTATTCCTCAGGGGTGTAATTACCAAACAAAGATGGACTTGGGAACTTATTCCAACTGCAAAACACCTGCAATATCTGGAAATACTCGCCTGCATGCAGAACCTGTATGTTGATAACAAACACGCGCAGAGCTAAGATGACAGCGATAAATCTTAAAAGTTTTACCATACTCTTTAAAGAATGGAAAAAAGTCTTTCAAGCAAAAGCTCCTTGCATAAAACAGTTTATTAACAGTTTCAGAAGTGATAGACAGCCTGGGAGAGGGAGATTCTGAAACCACAAGCAAAGATATTGATCATTTCACGTTTACACAAAGAATCCTTTCCTCCAGTTAATGAGAGTTCATCAAGCCCCCTACAAAAAAGAAAATAAGGAAGTGGGACATAGACTATGTCTGAGCAAGTGAAAGTCATGTTGTTTTCTATTGACTTCTTTTCTAATCTCCATGCTACAAACCTTCTTTCTTCCCACTTTGTAATGGAAAACTGCTGAAGTGAATCTTCTGCTCTTCTTTCTTTAATTAGCATTCTGATTGTTAATGCTTCTTAAGATCTTACAGATTTCCCTTTAATGGAAGGTTTATACTTAAGCTGCTCATTTATGCAGGAAAAAAAAATACAAGTAGGAGCGCTATAACTATTAACACCAGAAATTTAGCCAGAGTACTGATAACCGGCTGAGTCATGAACTGTTCAATGATCCTAAGGGTAACTGTTGGTCTTAAGATAAAACAGCTGTAAATATCCCAGCAAGATAAGTCAGAGGCCCAATACTAAGTATGTACGGGCCAATGTTGTTTTACTGTGCAGCTTAAAACAGACTACGTATCTTTCCTTAACATGACAGCATACCTTTTTATCAGTCAGAATTTCCTCTTGGCTCTGTGCAAGCATCCACTGTGGATATTTATTCTGCAGAGCGGTAGTTGGCAACTCCACTTCATTCATTTTCTCACATATCTATTACTTTTCTTCATAAGAGAACAAAAAATTCAAAGAGTCAGTAATATGTCCAGAGACAACTTATAACTCTTTCAATTGTTAGGCCGGGGGAAACAAAAAAAAGAAAAAACAAAACAAAAAAAACAGGATCACGCTGTGACCTTAAACACCCTACAAACAAGGAAGGAGCTCTGCAGAGCTCCCACCCTAACCCGCGGAAACACTTCGCACAATATTGAAGTAAACAGGAATCACACAAATTAAAACCAAGAGAGAAGTCTCTGGAAGCACCACTGGAGGAGAGAAGACTCAGCTTTGTTTCACCAGCTCAGACACGCAGACCTACCCAGTGCCAACACAAGGGTCAACACAGCCACCAGGAACAGATGAACCTACCCCGGAGGAGGCCGATTTGCAGCTGAAGATGCGAGGTTGCACCCTGAAGTTGCGAGTTTCACCCTAAAAGCTCGGCCACCTTTTCCTTCCAGGAAATCCGCTACCTAGCGCCCAGCCATTACTTGACCCCAACCGTCACGGGTGAGAGCGACAGTAACCCGCCCGTCGGCCTCGCAGCTGCCCCCGCAGGGCGGCCTCGCTCGCTCCTGCACCCCCAGGGCCCCGCAGCCGGGCGAGCCCCTCGGACCGGCCCCGGCACCCGCGGCGGGAGCCCCGCTGTCCCCAGCCGCAGCCGCAGCCGCTACCGCCCC
>VWPW01010648.1:231056-262873 GCA_013389825.1 Crypturellus undulatus
CGCAGCCGCCGCCGCCGCCCTCGCCGCCGGCGTCGCTGGGCTCGGAGGAGCAGCCGCACAGCGTCCTCAAGACGGAGTACATCGAGCGGGACAACAGGAAGTACTACCTGGATCTGAAGGAGAATCAGCGGGGCCGCTTCTTGCGCATTCGGCAAACCATGAGTCGAGGACCCGGCATGATCGGCTACTTCGGCCACAGCCTGGGGCAGGAACAGACTATCGTCCTGCCAGCGCAAGGCATGATCGAGTTCAGGGATGCTCTGGTGCAGCTGATCGAAGAGTATGGCGACGGGGACATCGAGGAGCGCCGCGGCGGCGGCGAGGAGCCCGCCGAGCTCCCCGAAGGCACCTCGTTCCGAGTGGACAACAAGCGGTTCTACTTTGATGTGGGATCCAACAGGTATGGCATTTTTCTGAAGGTAAGTGAGGTGAGGCCACCGTACCGTAACACCATCACTGTTCCGTACAAAGCGTGGACAAGGTTTGGGGAGAATTTTATCAAGTACGAAGAAGAGATGAGGAGGATTTACAACAGCCATAAAGAAAAAAGAATGGATATCAGAGGGGACAGTGGCGAAGAGCAAGAGGGTCTCGAATAGAGTGCATTGAACTGGCCATCTGGCAAAATTAAATTAAAAAAAAAAGGGAAAAAAAGCGGAAATTGGTGAGAGGAACTGATCTAAAGTAATTTGAAATTGCCCCCGTTTTTTGTAAAAATCCTTTTTTGGGTAGTTATTATTAACTCCAGAGTACATAATGTTGCAGGAGTCTCGTTCTCATGTTAAATTACACTCAGACCATCTCTGTATTTCTTGTGAAATACCAACCTCCCAAGTCTGTATGAGTCAGCTGCTTCAAGTGTGGAAGACTATGGAAGTACACATATCAGCACAAAAAAAGAACGACATTCTGACCTTTAAATAGTCTAGATAAGGCTTGTGTTGCACTTCAATGTGATACAAAAGAACCTCGCGCTGAAATGTATTGGTTTCTGCTTAAGTCAGATTTTCTGGGAATGAATTCTGTCTGTGCTCAGCCAAAAGGCATCTGCCAAACCCGTCAACTTCATGTTAACTGCTCATACATGTCTGAGGAGAGGTAGACGTTTTGAAATTAGCATGGTTGCTGGGTTTGAAACAATATTCTCTACAGGTAAAATCTTGATAGCTGGTCAGACCTTTAAAAATGCACTAGTAAAGGGTGGGAAACTTGTTATTTAATTTTGCGGTTTTGTGCTGACCAGAATACCCTGAGTATCCCAGGATTGTGGCGCTGTGATTGCATTCTAACCCTTCTGAATTAATAGCCACGAATACCAGCCCATTCTTCATCTATGTGTTCTGCCCTTGCGAGGCTGGTGTTTTAATGCATTTCTCAAATTTTCAAAAGCTATTTTTGTAGTGGGGGTGTTATGGGTTCCAGCAAGCGGCTGCGAGGCAGGTGCTGAGCGATTGCGGTTATCGAGATTCCTGGGTTCCCTCCCAAACGGGAGATTAATGCAGTTGTGATGTGAAAAATGTGAGGAAAACGTGGGCATTTTTCTCCTCCTTCTGTGAGAAAGACCTTTGGGGGGTTTGGTGCACCATTTGATTCGCATAAAAATGCATCTCGATCATATTTCCCTGGAATGCGTTTTCAGTGCCATGGTGTCTTTGTCACGTTGATTTCACAGATATTGCTGTCCTGAGGCAATATCCGTGTCCTGCTCTCACCTTCTCCCCACCCTCTCAAAGCCGAGGCCCTGATCAGCACCTGATACCTGATTGTGAAATCCGCCAGTGTTTGTAACATCAGGGTTACAGGTATCCCCTCTTGCAAAATAAATCCTCTGCTTGAGGGAAAATAGGTAGAATTACCTGTTTCAGAGGCTTGGAGAGGGTTTTCCCAAATTCTTTGGCATTTCTTCAGAGATAAATATGTACCATGGACTTTCTTGGCCATTTGGGGACCAGTTTTTTTTCTTCCAAAATCATTGGGAGTATGACTGAGCTCCAGGTACTTTGAGTAAATGCATTGCCTACTTTTTTTTTTCCAGTATGAATTACTGTACCAAATCAGATATTTATAACCATGTGATTTTTTTTGAATTTATTTATTTATTTTGTTTACAGAGTGCACATGTGGACCATCTATTTTCTGATCCAACCATTACATGTTCTTTCTAATCAGCTTACAATCAAATTTACCCCGAAACCAAACTGTTTTTGGCTCTTAGTTTGAACTCACCTGCATGGCCACGTGAAATCCAAACGTGATTCTCTGGTACATTGTGAACTGCAACCAGAAAGGTCGGGTATGCGGGGTAGGAACTAAGAGGATAATCTGGACTTAAGTTTGCATTCTAAAAGTAGTCAATTTGTTTAACAAAAAAAAAAAAAAGGCAAAAAAAAAAAAAAAGCTTGCACCAAAGTCACCAAAGAACCTTTAGGAAAATGTTACGGTTGTGACAGGAAGTAAGAAAGTTAATTTCACTGTTTTAGGTGATATCCCCTTTACATGAAACCACTTTAAGCAGTTACTACAAATGAGGTTTGGCTTAATGTCAAAACTACCATCTGTTTATGTGTAGATTGATCTTTCAGGTGCTTTTCAAATGATACTACAGGTTTTTCATTCCACCACTTGAACTGCTAGTGGACCAGGATGGCTCAGCCGGATGTTATAGGGGTCCTGGTTCATTTGGGATTTTGGAGCTTTGGTCCCAACATTTTCTTTTTTTTTTCTGGCGAGTCAAAAGTAACCCTAAAGTGAGTTTGTATCGTCTTGTTGGTGTGAAATGAGAGTTTAGCGAATGAGCTGGCGATCCGCTGGCTGCTGCTGCCCATCACAGTGCCTGGAGCAGAGAGTAGCTCAGCAGAGGTTCCAACCTACGGAGCTGTGAATGTACAAACTTCTTCCCCGCGCTCCCCCTTCCCCGCGTGGCTTCCCTCCCCTCCAGCTGTGGCATCTTCCAGTCAAAACTAAGCTCCGATGTTGGAATGTGCCTAAGTTACGTGTTTCTTGTGAGTGCTCGTGCGTTCCATGTGCTGCTTTAAAGATAGGGAAGAAAATATTTGCTATGCGCAAGGTGATGGAAAAGCTATCTTTCCTTCACAGATTTAAAAAAGAAAGATCAAAATGGCTTTCGTTATTGCTCCCCATTTGCCATTTTGACTAACTCAATGCAGTCTGGCTGCATCTTAGTGAAACTGAGATCTGCCTCTGCTTAAACTTTTTTTTTTTTTTTTTAATATCCTTTTCCTGTGTTCATTAATTGGCCTTCTAATTGCATTAGGTTATTGCAAATACGGACCAGGGAATGAGCATCTGCTGGCACTGGGCAGGGCTCAGGTCTGGTCCGCGTGAGCTCTGTAGGATTAACTAATGCATTTACTCTCCCCAAGAGGGTTGCACCTTAGTATCTGAAACTGGATCAAGATCTTGGAGTGAAACAGCCGATGAGCGATGGGTAGAGTGCAAGAGAACGGGTTTCTGCCGACACATAAAGCACTGATGTTTGCAAATGTTGTCATTTGAGGATAATAACAGGCTAACTCAAAATGTAGCAATGCAAGATTTTGACGCCTAGATTTGGAAACGGGTCCCTCGTTATTTTTGGCAGTGCAGTTTCAGCTTTTGAGGGCAGCAACAACGTAGGCTGCCTGCGTGCAGAACGGCCCCGTGTAACGCTTAGGAGTGCTGAATTCCTAATGCATTTTAAATTTTCATGCTTTCTGCCCTAAAACTGCCATGTCCCTTAAACTTGAGAAAACACAAGCTTATTTGCACTAGAAAGAACGGCCAAAAACAATTCTAGGAGGACAGGGTGAAGAGCACCGGTCTGAACCTCTTTTGTTTTGTTTTGTTTTGTTTCTCATGAGAGAATTTCGCGTGAAAGGCCTCACCTCTGTTGCAAAATTGTATGGTCCGGGCAGAAAGTCTGTCAGTTCAATAATGAAATCCTGATGCACTTTATATTGTGTAAATAATAGGAGCACATTTCTGCCACTGGTCTGGTAGGGGGTGCTTCGGTAGTGTAGTCTAGGGGAGAAGTCGTCTCCCGCATGCGCATGTCTGCTAGAGAGCCCTTGGTGCTCGATCCAGATCCGCTCGCACGTTAGGGAAGGGCAGGCGCTGCAGCGGCGTCCGGCCACGTCGCCGAGAGCCTGGGTTCAGTTTTGGCTTCCCGGAGCACCCCAGCTCTGGACCGTCCTTGCGTGAGATCTGTGTGTCGGGCCTCCCGTGTCTATGTTGGGATTTAAGTGCGTGTTTTTGAGCTCTCATCTTCACGGAGCTGCACCGGGCTGCTTGGCTTCCTCCCCCGTTGGCACACGGAGGTTTATCCCAGCTCTGAGGGGCTGCGCGGGCTGCTCCAGCGCTGCAAAGCACCTGGACCGTCCTCCGTGGTGCCCTGCAAAGGAAGGTGGCAAAACCTTGCAGAGGGGCCCAGCCTGGGCTCTTCCAAAGCCCCGGCCTTGCCCTCGCCCTGCACAGAGGCTTTTCTCAAGCAGCAGGAGGTAAATGCACTGCCCCGCAACACGGGGGCGTATCTGGGGTACGTCTGCACGATGCGCACGGTGCATTTACCTAGGGAGAAGCTGCGGTGGGCTTGGTAGTCTGCTCTTTGTCATAAATGTTTTATATGTACTCAATATATAAAAAAATCCATATTTACATATAGGCATTAATATATTTACGTGTGTATATCGTACCTTGTAGTAGCTCATAGCGAAAGAATCTATTTATCAAAAGAACACAGCCCAAAGGTGGGGCGTGAGAGGTGGTTGCTCCAACTGTGAGTTTGGATGACCATGTTATTTCCCTGAGAGCTGTTTGCGTGGTGTTTTATCTTGACCCTTTTAAGATTTCTGCTTCTAAGTGCTTTCATCTGGCTTTCGGTGAAGGTGCAAGGGGAAAAAAATAGCTGAAAAAAAGGAAAATCACGTATTTTGAGGCGGTGCTTGCTTGAACCAAGAGCCGTGCTTAACAAACAGACTGCACATGCTGCAGGCCACGTTTTAAAATCTCCCAAGTCTGCAGACCTGTAGTACAATATTCATACAATCCCAAACACATCATTAGTGTCAGAAAACTGATCTTTATGCAAAAAAATAAAACAAGCAATTACCAAAATCGGTTTTGACACGCATTATTTTTTTCTGTTACGGACATCTTGGTCTGATGGCATCGCTTTTCTCCCCTACGCTAGTGACCTAAACTCATGGGGCAAAAAGTTGGTAGCACTTAGGAATCCCACTGCTCAGAGGAGTTACAGCCCTTTTATGCAAAATTGTAGTCACTTTTATAGCAAAAAAAGGTTTATTGTTGCGTGTTTTTATTGTGGAGATCTTGCACCTTCTGGAAAATGAAGTAATAAGCAGGTTTTAGCTCCATTTTTGCTATTTGTACTGTACGTATGGACGTACAATGTATACAATAATTTTTAACGAAAAGTATGCCTTCCACTTAATTTCCTATGCTGTTTCCTTCAAAATTAAAATTATTTGTTGGGGTATTTCAAATGCACCTTTCCCCTCCTACCACTCGATTCCCTTGTTTATCCAAATAAGACTATACTTAGTTTACAATATGTTATGACATGCTACTTCCATTTTACTCCTCTTCATGGATGAGTTCAGCAGAAATTTTGGAAAGATCACAAAAAAACACAGCTAAGGATTTAGCAGTTTGTGTGGATGTAACACTGATATGTCCAATAGCTGGGCAAACATATTCCCATTTGCAAAGACAGGTGAAGCTGGGGCCCCTGGGGCTTTTGCTGAAATAAATCATGTTTCTGGAGCGAATCCTAGTGATGTGAACGCTTGCATCACAGTGAGAAGCCAGTGCAACGTGTCTCGCACTGCTTTACATACAGAATTTCCCCCATATGCTGTCTCTTTTTCTTCCCTCAAAGTTTTTTTTTTTTTTTTGCACATGAGAGGGAAATAAAGGGATTGTGGCCATTCCCTGCGATTTCCAGGGTAACCTGCTGGATGGGCCCTTTGGCAGCAGATTCAAATCAATCTCCTTATCCAAGCGGATGCTGCAGTATCCACAGGTTATTTCAGGGTTGGGTTTTTGTTTGCATTTTGCTTCCCATAGTTATAAGACATATTCTTTATTCAATAATGGCTCTGTCTTATTTATACTATTAATGCTCTTTGTAGTCGTCTCTTCGGCTGACCCCATTTTTATTTTGTTTCTGTCTGGAGTCATCATAACTTCCTTGCATAGTTACAACAAGCAGCGAGTTTGTGTGTCTGGAGAAACAGATTTATCTGTTACACTTTTTCTTTTGCTCTTTGTCGTCATGAAACATGGGTTTGATGAACTTTCTTTTTTTTCTCTGGACAAGGTGCTTCGGGACTGCAGCATTTGGAAGAAGCTGAAGCCAGATCTTTTACCACTTTCTCCCTTCAAAATGGGCAGAAGCTTTAATAGGCTGATACTAATTTTTGGCAAGTCTTTTTGGTGCTAGTGGCCGTCATCGCAATAGAATTGTTCCCCCTAATATTTTGTTATGCCCATGTTCAGTTCCCCTCTTCTATTGTCATAGAGGCAACGATATTCATTCAATCCAGTTTCAGAAACCTTCTGGGTAACCAGCTGCCACACAATACATATAGGCAGCTTGAGCGGGTTGCACATAAAATAACCCTAGCTAGTGGTATGTAGATCAAAACACAAGCAGCATTTGGCAACAGGAGCCAAAATGGTGTTTTTTCAGTAAAATTCCAGCTGATAAAATACAGCAGATGTACATATTGTAAGGTAGTGTTTCTTTGTGACGTGTGAAAGAATCCCGAGAGCAGCTGGATGTCGGGAAGTTCAGCCGGATTTCAGTGGGGCAGGTTTCCCCCTGACTCCTGGCCACAGGCCAAGCAACCCATCTGGTTTACAGGTCCTTCCTTGCGCTTTCTTGTCTACACATCATCGTGTTTGTGTTCTTTCATTAGGAAACAGTGTTTGTTTGTGGGTATTTTTTACTTTTTTGTTAACAAGGTGGAAGTCAGAGATGGCATTGACTCAAACTTGGTTTTTCAAAAAACATCTGTTTTTAGCACTTTGATATAATTTTGGCATCTCTGCAGCTAATGTGATTGGGTTGCTCCTTCCAGGTGCTGAGGCATTGTTTTAAGTGTCAGCCCCAAACCTCGTGGGTCTTTTATTTATGTTAAATCCTGGGCCTTTGTACCATACTCCGTGTTTCTTTCCTGGCCTTTTTCCTGCTTGTTGTACGTATCCGTGTAGTACATGGAGGTCCCGGACAGGACCCGCTCTGATTCCCCTTCCTTCCTTTTTGACAGGCTACCTCTAAGCGCTTAAAGTGGCAAACGAGGATTGCTTTAGAATGCAGCCACTTTAAACCCTTTGCAGAAAAATACTCTGGCTTTTAGACACCTCAAACCTACCCCGTGTGCTAGTAGTCAACAGGGAAGGAAAACACCTCCTGGGGTTTAGTTCTTGGTTAGGAACACGGCCGGTTAGATTGGTTCCTTCAGCAGCGTGGAGCAAACTCCTCCTGCAGGCAGAAGGACTTTGTGTCTAGCTGTTTCTTCACCATAATAATTCGCCATGGGTGGATTAATTTGGAAAACAAAAAAGATGCTTCTTTCTGTGAGCTGATTGAAGACAGCTGAGGCTTCCTGCCCAGCCCCACTAAGCACAGTGCTGATATAACATCTATGAATTTATATATGTGAGCACACAAATTAGCATGGGAGAAGAGAAATATTAAATATATATATATAAAAAAAATAATGATCTATTTCCTGTTTCCAGTAGGTCCTTCACTTTTGATATCTGACAATTTTTAAGTGCTGTCTGTTCCATTTTCTATGTCAGACGTGTCCAACGTGTCTGCCTGGCGCTCCGGGAGCTGTTTGGGACTGCGGAATGGAGAGTGTTGTCCGTAGGGCGGCTGCTCTTTTTGCGTTGCAGGAAAGGGAAGGTACAGACAAAGCCAGAGGGGATTAGGGGGAAAGAAGGGATGGCACCTGGCAGAAACAGCTTTCGAGAAACCGCGCCTGGCTTTGAAGAGCCGATCGTGTCACTGTTAACAAGACACTTTGCACGGTTAGACTCTGATGGGTTTTTTCCGCACAAGTGTTGGTTCTCCTGAGGTCTGATCTGCAGAAGTGGTCAGTGTTGATGGCTGTTGGAAACGGCGCTTTCAGCAGCCAATGTGCCCTACAGATGCAAGTGTTGGGGAAAACCTGTCAGCATGTCAAGCCAGGCCCTCCTGCTAACGGAGACTGCGTAATTTTGCCTTTATTCTGCCCGTGCCTCTGCTCCCCGCTGATCAGATGGGGTGACAGATACCTCCTACCTCATAGGGTTATGGTAACGATGAGTATATTTGGCTGTGGAGTTTGTGAGATGATCTGGTGCTTATCTGTACTAATAATCTGCAAAAGCAAAGCGAGAAGTTGGTTGTTGAGGAACATACCGAGTCGATAGTTATGCACTGTTTGGAAGGTACACATAGGATAAGCTGTACAATTTATATTTTTTTCCAACTTAATTTGTCAAATCATCTTGTCAAGTTCTCCAGCGATGGGTATCCAGAGCCTGCTGTTAGATAATTTTCCTCCCATCGAACTCGCGTTTCACTTGCTGCCATCTGAGCCTTTTGCTTGTCGTCTTTCGCGCATGTTCTGTGAGAGCAGATCTGGAAACAGTTTGTCCTCTTCCTTCCTGCAGCGCTTCTACATCATTCAAGACTGTTGTCAGGCTTCCCCTGCATCCTGTCCTACACAAATACAAAGTCTTCCACAAGGATAATTTTTAGCCCTCATCTAGTTCTTACTGCTTCTTGTTGCTAGACCCTTTCTAATGAGTCCCTCTTTCTGGAATCCACAACTAGGGTCGCTGCAATCGTAGCAGCCTTGGGCAGAAGAATTTCAAACAGTAAAAGGGCTTGTACACCCAGAAAAGCTGATTTTTCTGTTGCAACAGCACCTTATAGATTCATGCACAGTTTGTAACTGTGCCCTTCGAGGTCTTTCTGGTAGAACTGCTACCAAAACAGGCAATTCTCTCTCCATAGCCATTCAGATGTGATTTCTTTGTTTTTGTATACAGTAAGGCAGCACAGCACCATTTATGCCTCTGCTTATATCCAAATAGGAGAATCAATGCCATCAACACGCATTCTTCTACATTGACAGTCCCTCCACCGTATTCACATGTTTTATGATTTGTAGGGATCATTTCAGCGCTCGTGCTCTTCCTGTCAGTACGCTCTCCTTTCTGGTACCTCCGCCGTGAGTGTCTGATATAGAGGCAAAAGGATGCTGTTGCAAATCAGCCTTTCCAGATCCTTTTAAGGTGGAAGTTGGCCAAGACCTAACAAGCACAGGAGCTGTTCCTGCTTCCTCCAGAGAAGTTTTAGGCACCTTGTTTTTTACCCTGGATGGGGAGATGTTCGCGTCACGCTGCACAGTCACCATTTCACGTGTGTCACAGTGCAGCTGTGTGGCCATCTCTTCCCCAGCCCCGCTGCAGGCAGGGCCCTTTCAGTGACTGAAGAGCTCTGGGGATTTCTTTTTCCCAAGCCCCAGAAGCTGCAGCTCTGTGACAAGTTAATTGGATTGTCCTCAGTAACGTGTTTATTGCAAGGCGATCCGACAGCTCTGCGTGGACAGGACTGCGACGGAGTTCCTGCTGTTCCGTGCAGCTCTCAGCAGGCTCTAATCCCTCGGCGCGTGCGTCTGAGCGCCGTCCAGCGGGGCCAACCCCTCACATCTGCCGCCCGGCAGTTGTTCTTCCTTTCATCCTCTCCCCAGGGGGAAGGCTCAACGTGCCAGCGGAGTCCCGTATTTTGGACATAACTCAAGTATCCGGGCTGCTCGCCGTTAAGGGTAAGCAGAGCACAGTGTGTGCAGGCCCCAGGGGCTGCCCACGGTGGGAGCAGACCACACGGCTCCTTCCCACGTGGCTGCGTTTCGCTTTGGCGCTCCGGCTTCCACTGCAGAGAGACTTCCTGCAGCAGCGTGAACCAGCTCAAAACGACAGGATAGGGCAGTATCCAGGGTTGCATTCTGTCATTTGCTTTACTTTTTAATCAGCTCCCACATAAAATAAATCTCCAGTCTGTTCCTCTTGGCCTGGTCTCCACTGGTGGTTTTTTTGATCCCTTCAAGGTACAGCAATATCATTTTGTCCCTTAATTTTCATGGGGCCTGAAGGAATTTTCAAGTCACGGCCTCACGCTGTTTGATCGAGAACACAACAAGCAGGAAGCTTTTAAAATGTTGGCTCACGGTCAGTCTGACATCATGGAAAAAGAGAAATATCATTTCAGCTGAGGTGTAGTAGAACACCTCGCAAAAGTTGTGTTGTGCTGCAGTGAGCAAGCATTCTATGTATTATTTCTATGTATGGACATAGAAATAATTTGTAAAGAGGGTTTGAAATAGCTCCTAGGCTTCCGCTTGTCCTTTCGGCCACCTCGGCCGGGAAGGACATCCCAAGGTGCGAGGACCTGGTTCCTCTGGATACGCAAGCCCACGTTTGGGGAAACGCTGATTTTCTCTTCTGCAGAGGATGACAACGTAGCCCCTTGGCTTTGCCAGCCGGAGCCTGCTACCAGGGGCTACCCTGGCCAGGGGCTACCACACAGACTTATGTAAAAATCTTAGTAGCAAAATGATGGCCTTTNTAAAGAGGGCTTGAAATAGCTCCTAGGCTTCTGCTTGTCCTTTTGGCCACCTCAGCCGGGGTGTCCTTGGGAAGGACATCCCAAGGTGCGAGGACCTGGTTCCTCTGGATACGCAAGCCCACGTTTGGGGAAACGCTGATTTTCTCTTCTGCAGAGGATGACAACGTAGCCCCTTGGCTTTGCCAGCCGGAGCCTGCTACCAGGGGCTACCCTGGCCAGGGGCTACCACACAGACTTATGTAAAAATCTTAGTAGCAAAATGATGGCCTTTTTTTGTGGTAAAAATACACAAAAGCCAATCTTAATTTAGTCCACTGTATTAATCCTTATCCCGCGTGCTAAAACCATTGAGGCTCGGCTCTGCTCCCAAGGAGAGCGTGCTGCTTCTGTTCCTCCTGATTGCCTGTGCAGTTGCCACTAAGCTGCTTCCCTTTGGGTTTCTTCCAAACCTTATACTTCCTGCCATGACAGATATCAACCCGATGGACTCGGCACCTTGGCACGGTTTAACCACAGCTGTTTCCACCTGTTTGGAAAATACAGTTATATGCGGGACGGTCAGACAATATACATGACAGCACAACCTAGCTGCAATGAAAAAGGACTTTCTTTTCTCAGAGACCCAGTGGAACTAAAAGCTAAAACATCGCTTGACTAAAGCAATTATATGTTTGTAGTTTCTAAATGCTCGCTGGAAATTGAATTTTCACACATCCTGCTCTGTAATCATCAAAAATCCTTACCTTGAAGCCCTTTGAAGCTTCAACGCGTCTCCAGTTGATGTGATCGCTTTAGTTCCTCTCTGAGTTATACATGATTAGACAAAGCCTTTTGCTGAACCCTTCCAAAATGTTCTCGGAGCTTTACAGTAGTTAGTGGTGAGCTGCTGCCCTCCAAGAAATTCCCTTCGCACATGAAAATTCAGAGCTTGTCCATAAATATTAGCCTGTGTTTTTACATTAACCTCTAAGTACCATAGGGAGCTTTTGGAAATTTGAGCATTTAATTATACCCACACCACCCCTACTGCATAACATTCTTTTCTTTTTATCCTCATTCTTGGACACAACTAATAGCCTTGGTTCCTTCTTTCTCTATGCTTTTGCTAACTGCAGCAGCCCGTAAGTCATGACTTTATTATTTAAATAATAAAAATCCGACTTTATTATTTAAAGTCAGACTTCATTTTTCGGGTCACGCCGCAGCGTAACGGTGGTTATTCAGTCCTGTAGTGGTTCCAGCGTGTTCTTGCGGTGACACACGTTGCACAAATCTCTTACCTGAGGCAGGTTTGATGGTGGCGTTCCAAGCTGGGAGCAGGTGGCACGCGGCGTCCTGGTCGTGGTCAGGGTTTCACAGCTGCCCCCGGGCGCAGAGTGACCGCGGCTGCTACCGGTGCTGCGTGGAGCTGGGGCTCCTGCTTCTCACCTCACTGGCTATCGTGGAGCAGCCCTCATTATGTGCAGCCTTCATTTCGATTTGTTTTTGTTTCCTTGAATGCAGAAATAGGCTGCAGTCTGGAAATGTGTGTCTGAAGCAAAATGTTGCCAGTGCCTCATCCTTGCCAGGAAGTTGGAATTGGCTGGAGCAGCTGGAGTCACCTCCCCGCACATATAACTGCAAGTTGCTTCCCTGTCACCTTGTGCATCGGCCCAAGGAGGTGGTGTTCAAAGGATGACGTGTCCAATGTATTTCTACATAGCCCCGCAAAAGAGGGACAAAAAGTTAGAGGAACTATTTGCTAAAATGCCCATGTTTGTTCAAAACCTACGAGGTGCGTTTAACACCGGAGCAAGTTTGTCATGGGAGCCTGTGAGCACTGAGGGAGGTGCAGCACAGGCAGGGAAGCCTTGGGCACACACACAGGCCCTTCGTCCAAGCCAAGGTTCTGCTGCCCTTGGGCTGTCACGCGATGCCCTGCAGCTCTCCTCTGTGCTTGTTTTTTGACCTGTGCCATCATCTTCTTTGCCACGCTGGAGAGAGGCCAAAGATGCCAAACAAAAGAGGAAGAGCAAGAGAGCAGGAACTGGATGTTTTTTACCTCTCTGGCTTCTCCAGGCCTTCAGTCTTCCAAGAGAGTGTTTTAGCCATCGCTCTTAAAAATACTCAGGGCTCCGTCCAAGAGATCTTTTCTGCGGGGCAGCTCCCCAGGGAAGGTCTTGGCAAACTGCTGAGCTGCATGACAGAAGCCCCGTGGAGCAGAATAGTGCCAGTCTCAGGAGATGCGACTCGCAGAGAAGTTTTGGCTTGAGGTAGCAGGAACATGTGGTTTTCTAAATTCATCCCCAGAGGGGCTTCCCTTCAACCTTCCACAAAAGGTTTCCCACTTTCCTAGCCAAGTAGCCCATCTTCTAAAGCAGCAATTTGGTGCTAGCAGTGCTCGAAGTTACCTTTTACCAGTGAAGGAATCTTCTCCCTCTTATTTCAGTTTTGTATAAAGGCAGAAACTGCGATGAAATGAGAGTTGGAATATCAAGAAAGGGGACATCAGAGCATAACGATCCTCTGCTTATAGTTTGATGCAGTTTTGAGCTGCTTGTAGAACAGTGCCTGAAAGGTAAACTGATTAGGGAAAAAAAAAAAAAAAAAAGAAAGTGCTGTTAAAGTATGTTAGCGATTCTTCAGTATCTGGTTTGGAATAGCCCCCTTTCTGTTCTAGCGAAGTGTTTTGCTCGGCAGCTGCTGCATTTGACCCAACAGTTGCAGTGAGTAGCAAGCAAAGTGATCTCCACATAACCTCTGTCTTACTCGTGAGTGCATGCTCAGAAGCCTCACCGATGCTAAGCAAATGTTTGCCTTTCCATGTGAGGTCCCAGTGGTCCAATGTTCCCATTTTCAGGAATCATCCTACAGAAGTGCAGTGTATTGGATTTATTCTGCTTACCCCAGTTCCTCAGGAACGTGTCTCACAGCGTCAGGTGCAGACATCAACATCCAGCAACGCATGTGATTATCTTGGTAGGAGTAGGTAACAAGGAGCAGACATGAAGAGAGCATGAATTTCCAGCTCTCATTTTCATAATACGGGTTGTGTTAACACCTCCAGCTGAGGCACATTTTACCGTGCATGGAGCTTGTAGAGTACAGTTTCCAAGCTGCATGTGTACAAATAATGGATGATTATTTCTTCCTAGAATTGGTCTTCTGCTGCAGGGTTTGCTTTTCTCTTGTGATAATTGCCATGTAATTAGAAGTGGCCCCGTGTTTGCATTGCGCCTTTGATACTGCGCAATCTTGGGTTGCTCTCTGCTCCACGGTACACTCTGGGAATCACTTTAGTCATCCTTGAAAGTCCACATTTAATTTTAGCCCGCAGATACCTGCAGGCCTTAATGCAGCAAAACCCTGTGCATCCTCCCAAAATGAGTATTGCTCCTAGTAAACTTTCAAATTGGGTGATAACAACAGCCATGGAAAATGGTGCCTTGCTTGGTGTGCTGCACAGCGATTGCTTTTCATTACCAGAAAATATTTTGCTTTTCATTTTCTTTTCATTCTGCTTTTCAGAAAATTTACTGCTTTTCATACCAGATGACTCCAGTATTGTTTCCCTTAAAGCAGCATTATGAAAGTGCAGGCGCTTTCCCCCCGCAGTGAGTGTTGAGGGAGAGGGAGGGATGTAGAGCAGCCCAGCTTTTATTTTCAATCACTGCTGCCATAAGCTGCTCAGAGGGTTGAAATTAAAAACACGGAGCTACGAATGTGAACTGGCTGCTCGAAAGAGAGGGGCCTCCTCCCTGCAGGGGCTGGGCAGCACCTGGGGCTCCTCTGCCTGCTGGAGCCTTTCCTGTCTGTTGCTTTTCACTTGTGCACCTGCCAAACGGCACCTAAAGCTCAATTCCTGTCTCCTTTCTTGTTGAAATACAGCTCATTGGCTATGGGTGACCAATTTCCTAGGTCACTTCTTGCCCTTGGTGATTTTTTCTCCTGTGCTATTTGTGTTGTCTGCTTCAGGAAAACCCTCTCCCTGGGGTCTGCTTTTTTAATGAGGTACATGAAAGTGTGGATAGCTTTACCCAAAACGTAGCACTACAGATACGAGGGGCTTTTCAAACTGTTCCAGCTCTGAGCAGGACGAGAGATTTTCAGAAGCCCTTCCTCACTTCAACCCTTCTGTGGTTCCTACATGCCTTTGTAAAAGATGAATATAATAACATTGGTGCTTAGCTTGCTTACTTCTTCCACAGCTTTCTCTCCTCTCTGGATTCTTTTTTTTCCCCCAACTTTGCAGGTTCTTGATGTTCCTGGGACCCGATACTCGAGCCGTCCACTCTTGATCTCCCTGAACTTAACCGTCCAGTCCTGCAGTACCTGTCCAAAATGGCTTTCAGGTCAGCATGATCATTCACAGGGACCAAAAAAAGCGGATGTCAGCACCTGGAAGAGACCATGTGGCCACAGCAGCTCACAGGTTTCTCTTTAGTTTAGTTTTATTAAAGGAGTATGTGATATCCATGGTGGGAAATCCACACTGTCAGCCTTCTCCCAGAACGCAGTGGTGACAGACAACATCTGAGCCCAGACAGATACTCCTAGAGATACTCCAAGGTGGCTGGTGCTCAGCTTTGTCTTCGTGTGGCTTTCTGCCTTACTGTGTGTAACTGTTACTTGTTCTCTCATACCCAGTGCTAGGCACGTTGAGGCGATACCTGACTGCCCAAAGTTCTCCATTCTCCAGCTTGTTTCCCTTTATAGAAATGAAGATACAATGTGAGGATTGGCAGGTAGACTGCTTCCATCGTTGCGTTACACTGCGAAATGTCCTTTCGCTGGTAGGGTGGTTAAGAGGAAAAAAAAAAAAAGCTTAAAGGAAAAAACACACCAATAAGTAAATAGATAAGTGTAGGATAGCATGTGAAAGGAGGTGGCTGGCAGTGCTGCTCCTCCGTAAACCGCATGAGAGGCAGCAGCGCGACTCGCCTTGGCACCGGCCCTCTCGCCTCCCCGCGCTCGCTGCTCTTGCAGCATCCAGTAGCAAAGACTCGTAACTGTCCTGAGAGACGTTTGCTTTTTTCCCCTTGCAAGCCGTGTCCCCTTTGCTCCCCTGAGTGGTTTGTGTTCATCACTGGGCCCGTCCCGCAGTGCGTCCCACGTGCGGCCGCAGCGCTCGGCGTTCCTCATTTCGCGCTCTCCCCGCGTTCTGGACGCTGAACCAAACCAACTCTAAAACTAGCACTTTAAGTACTAGTAGACACTTTGCTCCTGACTATATTGAGCACTGCACTTTTCTAAGTACTATTAGCACTGAGTTTGGAGGCGTTTGTTTTTTCCCAGTCCATGCAGCCTCTGATGCACGGCAGCATTAATGATTTAGGGACTGTCAGAAGGTCGTTTTGAGGAGTACATGACCACTATCTGGTGCCTAATTTCCATTACATGTGTTAGCAATTTTATAAATTAGAATAAACCTGTGGGAACTGATTTGAAGTAACGGAACAAAACGTCTGACTCGCTGGTGTCTGGGTGGACTTGGCTGCTCTGAACTCAGAGGTCACCCAGAGGACCAAGCGCATGTTTTTTATATCACCAAAGATACAGGAGGGAGTGCACAGGGGGGTGAAGAGGGTGCAAGATTGTCTATTTTATACTTCAAATTGCACAGACCGTGAGATGTGACATGGAACCATAGCGAGAAGCGGGTGGCAGGTACTTGTAATTTTGGCATGAGAACTTGGCCTTCGTTGTCAGAAGGAGTCACTGAGAAATGAAGCCAAAACCCCACTTAGACGCTGGTGTCGATAAAGACTGTGCTCAAGCCGTTGCAATAAAAGCCGTCACTGTGCCTGTGCCGAGAGCGCTGTTGAGGTGGCGTGTGGGCTGAAACTACAATAGGTTAAAAAGAACTCACTTCTGGGTGATGCAGAAGGCAGAGCGTGACAGCGGGCGGTTTGCTGTTGAATCACAGAAGCGGTGGTGGGAGTTCATCGGGTTGTGCGCTAGGGAGTGCTTCTGCCGTGCGTTTCTGTGCCTGTTCAGTCCGCGTGGCAGCAAGGGGCAAGCACTTGGCAGCCCGAGCTCCCTCAGGGCCAGAAAGCAGTGGGACAGAGCTTGTCCCAAGCAGCACTTGTAGCTGGGATCCTCGAGGGCTGAAGCAAGGCGGTCATCTTGGTCATAGAGACTCTTGAGGTTGGCTATCCCAGACTTCAAGCTCACGACCCGCTGGTAGCGCTGGCTTCTTTCCGAATGTGGAAGGGTTTTGGGTAGCACCGCAGCCCTCTCCATGGAAGCTGTTTTGCGCAGCATCCTTGACCGTGATGGATAAGGGCCGCTGTTTGTAGCAGTCAGTCACAGGATGAGGGTGTGCTGAGAAATGCAACTTGGGTCACGTCCTTCACTGCTAGCAAGTGGACACGATGGAAACAACCTTTGGAAAAAGAACGAGTAGGAATATTGGGTTTGTTTCTTTCAGCAGATGAAGCATTTATTTTTTCCCTGACCAACTCCAGGTTGGGAAGATGTTTTTGCTTGGGTTCAGTTGAAGCTTTTTCCTTCCTTAGACCTGTCTGGGTTTGAGTATTCAGTCAGAAGTGGAAGTGGTTAAAGAACAGCAAACCCTGAGCAGCCTGAAGTGTTGTGCCCATATCCTCTATACCTGTGGATTTTGGAAGCGCTAATGCTAAGTAGAATCCAGATTTTTTTTTCTTTAAAGCCAAATTAACCGTGCAAATTCAGCTTTAAAGAAATCCTATCCGGCAATGTTGCTACACCTTAGCCCTCAAATTATAACGGATATGAGGACCAAAGTTGGTAACCACAGTTACCAAAAAGTAACTGTGTGACCTAGAGCCTAGTTCCTGCTCATTTTTCGATGAGGTAGTTTTATACTTTTAAAAATTCAGGCTCCATGTTGTAACTCTGGTCTCATTTAGTCTTTGAATTGAAGCTTGTGAGTAAGGGGAAGAGACACCAGGTCTTTTGCTTGTTTTTTTTTTTTTTTTTTTTTTTTTCCCCAGATGTAATTTTTTGCCCCTCCAAGTTGGCATCTTGCTCTCCAGAGACTAAAAATCAGTGTTTCCCACTGCATGGCACAACATGAGACCTAAACATCACCTAGAGCACAGCACCTCTTTCTTTGGAAGAACCTTTTAAGAGGACAAAATTTTCTTTTAGAGATTTAGAGTTTCTTTTTAGTTGTTCACACGGTAACAGCGCCCAGGCTACGCTTTACTGACCATTTCTTTTTAGGAGACTTTTAAAATTTCCTCCTGTTCTCCTTAGAGTTCTTTCTGGAAAGTATTTCAGACACCTAAAGATGAAATGAGTCAAGTTTATTCAAAAAAAAAAAAAAAATCATGCGTTGAAGGAAGCTGTCCCAAACGCACACATACCCATGCACCCGTTTGCATGTGCATGTGTGTATGTGTGTGTGTGCATAGATATATTTGGATATATATATTTTCCCCCCAGCTATTCCTTTTTTTTTTTTTCTTTTTTTTTCCAGGATATTAACCAAAAGGTGTTTTAAAGTCATGGCATGAAGAATCCTAAATGTAAATCTGAGTACATTGTGATGCTGATTATCAGGTTTTCTGAAACTTCTGTGATGCTTACTATTTTCCTTGGGAAGTTCTGTTTCATGTTAGATCATTGTTCTGAGGGATGTCGGTCCTACTGGCATTAAAATACTGGAAATAAAATGCATGTGTTACCAGTGTAGAAACGGTGAAGAATTAAGTGTGAACTTTACTGTACGATACTGAATCTGTTCTCAAACAAGCTGTTTTGCTGTTCAATAGTCGACATATAAAAATGCAAATGTACTGTAACTTAGCACTTTCCCAATGGACCCTGTTCTCACTATGCCGAAGGAAGGGAAGGGAAGGGGTGGCAGATTCTGTGGGCACCTCGGTGCCGCCCCTGCTTGTGTGAGAGCATCTGGGCAGAGGAGGAAGCCCCGTGTCCCTCCGGCGCATCCTGTTGCTGCCGCTGGCCCGCAGGAAGCGCAAATTTGGAGATGCTGTTTTTAAAAACGAGATTTTTCCTACAGGCTCAGCAGCAGCCGGGGGGCATTTGGCACCCGCCGTGCGCTTAGGACGTGCCAGCGGTTGGGATTCGGGGTGACGCCAGTGACCAGGGAGCCGGTGGCAGCAGTGACTCTGAGAGCAGGCGCCCGGTGCCCCCGCTGCCGCCCGACTCCCGCGCGAGGGACGCGGCCGTTCCTAGTGTTAACAGGGTGCAAAGTGTTACTTGTCCTGTACTGTACTGAAAGGGTGAATTGATCAGTGGCTGTATTGTACTGTATGAAAACTCATAAATTGCCTTGTATTGTTTATAACGGACTGTCCCGTGTCCCCGCGCCCTGCCACCCGTGCTGGGTTTCCCGATGGCGCGTGTCATCAGTTGCGTCCCGCAAACCAGTGGTGCTAATTCTCCCATATCTGATGGTGCTCCCGTGGACGCCAACTGAGGACACGCCGCTCATCGCGGCTTCGAGTCTATGCGTCTTTCCCATCCATTTGTACGACGTAAGACACACACGCAGCGATAAACTTGAATTTGTCTCCAAGTATCATTGACAATCCGACGTTTTCTATGTGTGCTTTTATTTGGCTTTTCCACAAAGCAGCTCCAGGGGGCCCTGGTTTTGCCGGGAGGCGATTTCATCCCACCTGTTTGGCAGATCTGTGGAGGTTAATCCAGTAGGAGCTGGTGGGAAGGAGGTTGTCTCACGGAAGGGGTTCGTGTTGGGGGATCCTAGAGCTGAAGATGTTTGGAGCTAACCCCAGCCTGGTCGGATGAAGGGAGCCAGCAGCTCCCCCTCCCCAAGCCCTTACGCGAGCTGCTTTTTGGACAAGAGAAAGTCTGACTACATTTTATATCTTTGAAAACCGAGTCCAGTATTTACCCCTGTTACCAACTGGATTTGCATATCGTTGTTTGCCACAATATTTGTTCTGTCTGAAAATAAATTTGCTTACTTGTGTAGTCTTTAACTGTCTGGTCTGCTTATTATCACGTTTTTTTTGGCTACTTCAAGGATCTGCCACTTTGGTGTCTTTATAGCATCCCCTGGCTGGCCACTTGCTGTGAACACAGCAAGAAAATGTGTATCTGCCCAGGAGAGGAAATAATTTCAGTTTTGTGTCTTCTTTTCCCCTTTGCTCTATATGGTGAGTGTGCAACGGAGGGATGGCTGAGTTGCTGTCTGCTTCCTGAAAAAAAGATTAAGTTGTTGCTAACAGATTTCTTGAAGTTTAAGCAATTTTGGAAACCAGAATTTGGAATTTGGGAATGAAAAGATTTATCAAGAAGAGCTCACCGAAAGCAGCAGCCCAAGCCTGCTGACAGGAGCAGGCTGAGATTTGGCAAACTCCTCTCCCCTTCACACAGTGAATAAAACTCCAGTGTTTCCTTGTACTGCAACACCCTAATGGGAGCTCTGTGTCTAACGCTAGAGGCATCGCATTGGTAAGTAATATTTAGAGTGGGCCAAGAAATCCATTTTCACATGCGTTTCCAGGGATTAAACGAATGAACAGAGTGGATTAAATAAAAGGAATGAACGATTGCCTGATTTGTGCTTGTTGTCCAACAAAATCTGCTGCAATACCCTTGAGTTTACATTGTTTCCCCCTTTTTAACTTCTTCAGTTAAAAAAAGGTGACAGGCTGCTGCATCGAGGAGCTTTTTGTGTGTCCAGATCCCCGGTGAATGTTTCGGTGACGCTAGTGCGAGGACTTGTCGTGATTCACCACCTTTTAGAAGCCCGACAGAAGCAATGACTTCACTGCCGTGACTTTTTTCTCCTTAAAAAAACAGGTATACGACTATGAATGTAAGGAACGTCCAAAACTATCGGATGAGCCCAGCAACGCCTGCCCTGTGAAGCAGTCACAGTAAGATTTGTTGGTCACCAGGTGGGAAAGCGCTGAGGAGTTCCCAAACGCGCTGGTAGGACCTGTGGAAACACTCGGTTTTGTGCAAGGTTTCGTTTGCGAGCTTTATCCGATTTACTCCCTGCTTTACCTGCTGTTGCTCCTGTTATAAACTGTGGCTTTTTAAGGAATGCCAGCAGAAGACATTAAAGGGAGTGGAGATTTGTGTAAAGTGGGAGAAGAAAACAGGGATTAACAGCATTCTTAGAAACAAGGAAAATATAAAAGCTTTTGTCTACAGCTTCCAGAAGAAACTTGTGGCAGTAAAAAGAAACGTTTGCAGTTCTGAAGCATTTAAGAGGTAGCCATGAGATGAAGAAAATACCACATTTTAATCTAGGTTGTGCTGCATTTGGTACAACCCATTCCCCTGGAATAGATAACCCATTTCCGAGTGTGTTAAATTCTGTATAGTATTTTAAATGGTATGGTATTCATAGTGTAACTTAATGTTTGCCATTACATACACCATATAAACAGGGCAATCTTATAGCATTGCTCCACAAAACTGTAGAGAGTTAATAATATATATGGAAATGTTTATGTTTATTATGATCCCAGCTGAAAAACTGCCTTTCTGCTAAAGCCTGGCAACAGCATCCCTGTTTCCTGTTTATCAGGCTCTCCATCCAGAGGCGGTGCAGAAGCTCATCACAGCGTCTCCTTCTTTTTGGAGGGAGCAAAACAGCTTCTCCCAAGGACAACATGTGCTCAGCGCCAGGCTCCTCGCTGGGCAGCCTGGGTCACTGCAAGGTGGGGCCCTTAACAGAGCTGATCGTGTGGGTTGGCCGCAGCCTTGGAGGACATCGAGACTTTCCCTAGAGGCTCAAAACACTCGCCTGCCCCCCATCCCTGCCCTTCCCAAAAAAAAAAAAAAAAAAAAAAAAAAAAAAAACCAGGCTTAGTTGCCTTACCAGGTGCTGCAGCAGGAGGAAAAAACACGCGTGGAAACAGCAGAAAGGGGACCTGAAGCAACATGAGGGACAGCGACGCTTCTCCCCTCAGTGCCCGCCACCCCGAACCCTTGTCCCTTCAACCGCTGTGGCGTTCCCTCCACAGGGGAGGAGAAACGGCTAACGGTGCTCACTAACGGTCATAACAATCACCCGCTAGTTCTAACTACTTTAAGAAAAAAAAAAAAAAAGACACGCAATCTCTGCGATTCCCGTCCTTGTTTTGAGGGAAATAAGCGAGAGCGCCGGCCTCGCACTACGTTCCGAAGGGAATTCCCGGTTTTAGGCGTTTTCGCTGTCCCTAAAACGGCCGAGCCGCGACCGTTGGCGCGGCGGGCCGGGAAGGGGCAGCGCGCGTGCGCCGCCGCGGCCCGGAAGTGCGTCACGGCGTGCGTGCTGAGGGGGAAGGGAGCGGAAGTGCGCAGAGGCCGGGTGGGGGCCGCCATTACGGGGAGCGGAGCAGGCCTCGGCGCGGAGGTTGCGCCGCGACCGTTGGGCGGGCGCGGGCCCGGCCTGCCCTGCGCCCCGCGGCCCGGCGCCGCCGCCGCCCTCGCCATGGAGGAGAAGGGCTTCGCCAAGGAGCTGGACCAGTGGATCGAGCAGCTGAACGAGTGCCGGCAGCTCAGCGAGAGCCAGGTCCGCAGCCTCTGCGAGAAGGTGAGGCCCGCGCTGGCGCAGGCGGCGGGAGCGTTACCGGGCGGTCGCCCGCGCCTTGTCCTTCGCGTCTGTGTCCCTTACAGCCGCTTAGGGGTCGTGGGTGCGGGAAGGAAGCTGTTCCTGCGTTTTAGCGGCCTCACCTTGTTCCTCGGGTTGCTTTCCCCTTATGTAGAGCAGCTCCGCATGGAAAAGGGGGCTCCATATCAGCAAGGACGGCTCCTGTGACATCCGATGAGCAACTTAAGCCGGCAAACAGGCAGGCGATGGGCTGTAGCACCGCCCTCCCAGATAGTTTTAAGGTGCTGAGGATAGAGGAGCGCAGGTGGGTCAAAAAATGGTTGAATAGAGGATGTTATCCATCTTTTTTAAGGTTGTTCTCTGAATAATCCATTATCAGCCTCTGCTTTAGGCTTGTCCATTCTCCACCCTTAAGAGATTTTATGTCTTTATCCATGCACTGGATGTTGATTAAGATGTTCACTGCCCGTGAAGACTTTCTCAGTACAACCATCCACAACTGTTTGAAAACTGTCTTTTTTTTTTTTTTTGCAAGACAGTAGAGGCTTTGAGATACTTATGCTCCTAATATAGTAGCAAAGACTGTGCTTTTTGTTTGCTTTTTACTTATTTGCCTGGTTAGCAGAGGCCATTGATGTTCATCAGGCTGTTTGAAGAAGCTCTCAGCTTCCTTTCCTGAACTAATGGATAAACTGGGAGTTAGATGGGAGAGAGAGCTCACCTATCATGTGAACTTAGTGTTGCTGTGTGTTGCTGCATTCTCTTGGGGGCAGAAACTTTGCTGATACCTACCTGTTGCTCGTGACAGATTTCCATTGGTGACTAAATAACTTGTTGCTCACCCTCTGTATTCTGTGCTGGGGCTGCCCAGTAGCTTTGCTGAACAGCTTTATTACCTTGTTCTGTACCCTGATTGAGAATTGATGAACTAACCAGCAAGGTGGTAGATGAAAGGTATTGCTCTCTTCCCCTGGTTGTGTTACTAATTAAGGTGTTGTCATTTCTGTATTTGGAAAATGTAAAGGACGATGCCAGCAGTTGGTTGTTGTAGCTCGGTGGAGTGCACAGTAAAACAAGGTGAGTGGCAGCTTAGGGCACCAAGTTGAAACTACAACTGGACATTAAGGGAATGTTTCTCATCTGCATGGTGGGTAAGAGCTCTGTTGTGGTGGTACTGCTCTGTTTCCTTTTAACTTTAGTGTATTGTATTGCAGTACCTCATACTGTGCTGATAGTGCTGATAACTGATTGAAATAGCTTGCGTATGAAGTAAATGCTTTGCCACAGTCATACTCTACTTATTAAATTTCTTAGGGTGGCAGTAGAAGAGAGCCTAAAGCATTTGGGCATGTAGCCTTGCTGTCAGTGTGAAACAGCTCTGCCAGAAAGCTACTTGAGTTTGCTCATCTATGGTAACATTTGGAGAAATCCTTGCAAACTTTGCTCAAAGTACTTCTGAGCCGTCCTTTTTGTGTGACTTCTTTCTAAAAGGCCAAGCCCCGTAGTACCTCTTGTTTCTGGGTTAGATCTGCACAAGTGTTTAGGGGTAAAAGGCTAGAAATGTAAAACAGTGTTTTAAAAAGCCCATCCTCCAAGACTTTCTAGGTGTCTTGTTCTTCATTTAGTTGCCAGAACAATGGCCAGTAATGAGGAAGAGATGGGATGTAGCTAGGCTTGCTTAAGGCAGGCCAAATATCCTTAACTCTGAGAGGTCTTGAAGTTTTCAGCTGTAAGAACACGTTCTGTCGAACGGCTTCAGCTCTCCAGTAATGTCATAATTTTGTCAGCTACATGTCTGTGTCCTTAGTGTAGTTAACCAAGATTTCATCTAAAGAAAATAGGAAAGTGCTCGTTGCAGGTTCTGCTGGTCTGGAAAAGGAAATGTAACTAAAATCATGCTGACGTTGAAACGATAACCGAAGGACAAGCGATTGTGATTTCTCATTTCTGCACGCTCTGCTAGCATTGTTGCAGCATGTAGGGAAATGGCATAAAATGGCTCATGCTACTTCGCTTAACATCACTCTTAGACTGTGCTAATAGAAGGCTGATAAAACTATTTCCCACGCTTTCTAAATAGGCAGTGAAAACCTAGAGCTCTCTTGGGTTATGACTGCAGAGGTGCAACGGCAACTTTTGTATCTGTGCTTACATTTTCTTTACATTTATTAACCTGGGTGCTGGCAGCAGCATCATGTTGCTTTAAGGAGCTGTCTTTGACCTGGCATAGGTACTGCTGCCCACTATAAACTGTGTGTTTTGTTTGCTTGATTGTTGTTTGTTTTTGTTTTTAGCTTAGGTCAGGCTATAAGGCCAAGACTTTGGGTTCATTTAATAGGAAGTGGTCCCAAGTTGGGACAGCAAAACCTTGGGGTGCTTGCCTGTTTTTAAGTTTGTGTTGGGTCAGCAAATTAATTAATCCTGATACAGGTCAGGCAGCTGAAAGTGCCAGCCTAATTCCAAATATCTTGGTAGAAAAAAAAATTAATTGCATATAAAAGTGGGTTAAAAAAAGCAAGTAAAAGGCTGTCTCAAACGCTGGCAAACAGCCATCCATCACCATGTCACTCCTTGCAGCTTAATCTTTTTTTTTTCCTTCTCGTTTCTATGCGGAAGAAGAGGTTACAGTCTCGCTGCTGCCAGCAACTTAAGGGCTTTGTGCAGTGAGTTGGTGGAAGCTGGGGATTCTAATGGCTAATGAAGACTTGAATTTCTTGCACAGTTACCAAATGATGATTGTAAAAGTGAGGAGCCAGTTGATGCTGTAGAGAATATCGGTTACAAGTACATACCTACAACCCTGCTACCCTTTGAGATCATTTCGCTTCCAGGTTTTCATAGAAAGAGCTTGTAAACTCTCCTGTTCTAATTTGTGACATTAGTGAGAGTGATGAAGCCAGGTAGCCTTCTGGATGCCATTCAAACTGCTAAATCCCAAATGCTGTGTTGATTTGTGGCCAGGAGCATTTCACCTCTCCTCTGATTTCTTCCCAGGTTATGCTAGCACGTGTTCCTCTACAAGCCTGTGTGCGTGTTGGCAGTTTTCTTTTAGGTCACTCTTGGGGCTGTCCAGTGTCCTCTGGCGCCTTCCTGCTGAAGGGCAGGACAGCTCCACCCCTCCCATTTCTGCTCTTAATTTAGAGAGAATATAACTAATGTTCGCCCTGCTGCTGATTCTCCTTCAGGCCAAACTCCCCGGGGATCCACAAGACTTTAATAGCCTCAGCACACCAACTGGCATTCTGATTTTGTCTCCTAGCTGATCGAGTGGCTGTTGATATGAGTTTCGGTCGGGAAATTGGTAGCTGTTTTCTCAGATCTTGAATTAAAAACCTGGGAGCTTCAAACTGAGGTCATCCAGCAATAAGTGAATCTTCCAGAAGTGCCTTTTGTCCTATACCAAAATCTGCTGTAGTCAGCTTTTTCCTTCTGTTAGTAGCAGGTAGGACCTAAATCATCATTTTGATATCAGTTGTGAAGCTGATTGTGGCTCCACATGTTTAGATTGCCTCTCCCTTTCCTTATCCAGGTGTGTGTCCTGCCTTTAGAAATTGTTGGACTGTTCTGCTAGGAAGAGGGTTTAAAAACTGGCAGGCAAAAAGCGCCCAGGGCTGGAGAAATAGCCTATAGTGATGTTCTATACCACTTTAGTAAAGTTCACACGAGAAATCCTTGTTTTCCGTGGGAACTTAAGCAAAAGGAGAGCTGTCCCTCTCCAAAGGAGCCTTGGATCTGGTTAGTGACCCAGTGTTGCTGGAAGGAGCTGAGAAAGGTTCCATTTGCTGACGCATGCTTCCTGTTATCTCTTTCAGATAGCGTTGCCATGAGCAAGTGCGGTGCCTCTGGAGAGCTGGGACTGCCTCAGCAGCCGTTGAATAGGCACACACAGCTCAGTGCCATTCTGCTGAGTGACAGTCACTTCTTCACGCAGAACCTTCCCTGACAGCATCTCTGTGACTGAGTGCTGCGCTCCCTTAGTAGATACAGAGGAAAGGAGCCATTCGTAGCACTGTTTCCATGGCACAGGTCTGCCTCTGCAGAGGCTGGTGGAGGACAAGATGACTAAGTTCTGTTCCTCAGACGGGACGTGGGATGGGCTATGGTAGTCAGAGGATAATGATGGTACTCGAGGTAAAAGCTTCCTGGTATCGAGAAGCCTAAGAGTAGTTGGCTTTGTGCCCTTTGTGCCTTATATCCAAAGGAATCTTAGTGTTCCAGGGGAGACTGAGAGGTAACCTGTTAAGTTACAGCTCTTTGCAGAGCTCTTGATGCTTCTGTAGAGGCCTAGGAGGACTTAGTGTCTAATTGAAAGTAGAGACAAATTGAATGAATTGCTGACCATTAGGAAAGCAGATTTCCAGAAGAAATTATGGTCTTATTGTTTGAAACATTTCATGACTTTGTCATTGTAGCGTGCAGTTTGCCTTCTAGTGTGTTCAACCTTGGCCAGTCTCAACAGTCTCAGTGCCGCTGATTTTGAGTCTGCCAAGAATTTTCAATGTGTCTTACTTATCAGCGATTAAGTTTGTTTGCTATTGCTTGTAGTACTAATAAAATCCTAATGACCTGGCATTACGGTAACAAACTTGGTTATCTCTTTCCACAGTAATTTGTAGAAAGCCCTTGGCTTCTCCAGCAACCTGTTTTTCCAGTGATCAGCTTGAACAACGAGAGTGGAATTGGAGGTGCCATGTGAACACTGTAGAATGAGTTTGCAGTTGGCTTATGGAGAAGCTTCTTAATCCTAAATATCTTTCTCTTGCTAGGCTAAAGAAATTCTTACAAAGGAATCAAATGTGCAAGAGGTACGTTGCCCTGTCACTGTCTGCGGGGATGTCCACGGTCAGTTCCATGATCTTATGGAACTCTTTAGAATTGGTGGGAAATCACCGGACACAAATTACCTGTTCATGGGAGACTACGTGGATAGAGGCTATTACTCGGTGGAAACAGTAACTCTTCTAGTAGCATTAAAGGTATGGACAGACAACTTTTTTGTTTTGTTTTGTTAAATAGTCTTGGGCTTAAACAGACTGCTTTTTTGGGAGAGGGAATTGATACTGATCTAGACATGTAAAAATTGAATGTTAATGAACACATGGTTTTTGTATAAAAGCTGCATACTTGCCATCCCTCTGAAAATTACCGCTAGTGTTTCCTTCCGAGTGGACTGTACCAGGCTTAAGCTGGTAATAATATAAAGAAAATGGACTGTACCAGGCTTAAACTGGTAATAATATAAATAAAATAATGTTTTCTTCATCATTAGGTGCGTTACCCAGAACGCATTACAATACTGAGAGGAAATCACGAAAGCAGACAGATTACACAAGTGTACGGCTTTTATGATGAATGTCTGCGCAAGTATGGAAACGCCAACGTCTGGAAGTATTTCACGGATCTCTTTGATTATCTTCCACTTACGGCTCTAGTAGATGGCCAGGTAAGTTTTAGGCTCTTAAATCGGGGAAGCTCCCCATTTCAGAAAGAGGAGGTCAGATGGAGAAAATACAGGCAATGTTGTCTGACCTGTACATGACCTGTCTTAAACCAGCTCCCTTAGCTTGTAGGCAGCACTCTTTAAAGCTTATTCACTTATTGGAGGTGGTCGGAAGAATTTAATGAACTATTCAATTAAATCAGCTATTAGTACAAGCTGTTAAAGCAGCAAGGCCTTTGCTCACAAAGGAACAGTGGATTTTGCACAGTTTATTTCTAGTGATTGCCCAGCAAGCAGGAGGCCTTTAGCATGATCTGTTACTTGCGAGTTATCACTGCTGTGAGGCAAGATATTCTTGAAACTGAAGGAATATTCTCTTTACTGCTCCTCTGACTTTTGTATGGAATGTGTAGCCTTTTAGTTTTGTTCGCATTCCCTGGAATTAAATCTGATTCCTTTGCTGTGAGGTAAGAAGATTGTACTTGAAAAAAGAGTAAATGCTTCACATTGCTACTTGTGAGATCAATTTTCCAGTAACAAAATGTGCTGACTAGATTGGTCTCTTTTCTGGACCAGATATTCTGTCTCCATGGTGGCCTCTCTCCATCGATAGATACACTGGATCATATCAGGGCTCTGGACCGCCTGCAGGAAGTTCCACATGAGGTAACAAGAAAGGAAATGTACTTTTAGATATTAGTTAGCTGACAGTGCAAGTGCAGCCACATTCTGAAATGCATTTACACAATGAGATATGTTGCACAGCAGACTCTTTTCTTGATTAGAGCAAGAGGAGGCGAACATTAATCTGGGCAAAACACCCTAGTCGATATGTGCTGATTAGAGCAGTCTGCAGAAGGACTGTGGGGTTTTCACAGCTCTTTCTGGCTACAGCATAGTCTTGAGGAATTGTGTGAGTTTACTCACTGCCTTTGTCCTGCTCACAGACCCAATTGTGAACGCGTTGTAGTCATGTGAAGCTGCGTCGTGTCCCCATGTCACTCCCCAAATGATACTTTCTTGTTCTGTACTGATTCACTGTGGCCACTAACACTTCCTTCCGACCTGCCAGAGTTGAGGGTGCTACCAGCCTGTTCCCAGTGTGACATGTCTAGGAATCCTGTTCAGGAGACGAAATCAAATGAATAGTAAATCCCCTGGCAGGGGAGATGCTGAAGACTAAACATCCATTCTGTGAATGACTTTTGGCCTTCTGTCGGTCCTTACTCTTGCTTCGATTTATTGCAGCATGGCTGGTGTAATTAGCCTGTCCTTGGTCGTGTCTGCTCTTGTGGCCACTGCTAATATTGAGTGTCAGGAGTGAGAATGTAGAAGTGCTCTCCATATCTTCCTGTTGCTTATACTAGCTGGAGTACAATCATAAACTGGGTGCGAGGAGGAGGTGGGAACTGTTTTCTGATTACATGACCTTCTTTATCAGCTGTGTACAGCTGTGTCCCTTCTTGTGCACTGAGTAACTCGCTGGTGATAATGATACATAAACACTTATGTGTGAAGAATAAAATGCTGACAGGCCTTTTTACCGTAAATAGTATATGTTATAAAAGGGGCTTGATATGGCTGCCTAACTAACACAAGGATATCTAATGGGGAATGCCGGTCTTGTTTCCTAGGGTCCTATGTGTGATCTGTTGTGGTCGGACCCAGATGATCGTGGTGGCTGGGGTATATCTCCTCGTGGTGCTGGCTACACATTTGGGCAAGATATTTCCGAAACCTTTAACCATGCCAATGGTCTTACACTGGTCTCCCGTGCTCACCAACTTGTCATGGAGGTAGGGCAGGTGCTTTCTGCTCTGTGTGATTGGACTCCAGGATCTTCCAATGATGAGTTTGCAGGCACTGTCACCCAAATGCTAAGCAGGCGTATGTCGAAGAGGGATTTTTGTCACATGAAAACAGCAAGCAAAGTGGAATGCAGTGCTGCAAACTGCTGCTGCCTAAAGAAGGGATAGTTCCCCCCCCCCTTTTTTTTTTCCTCTCCACTTTTCCAGTAAATGACTGAAGAGATCCTGCAGTGTACCACACGTGGAAATGATAATCTACTTAAATGCTGACAGTTTCTCCACTGCTGTATTAAATAGGCTGTCCTAATAGAGAGCAGTCAGACGTGACGAGGATTAAGCTCTAATTTGGGCTGTTGATAGGCTATTCCTGTGTGCCTTCCTGGAGGAATGCCAGGTGGGTCAATGGAGCAGACTTATTTTTAAATATGGTTCAAGTAGATCCTCTATAAGTAGTAACATGTGTCAGAAGTCTCTCCTCTGTAAAGCAGTGGTTCTAATACTTAGTAAATTAAATCTGAAGGCTTATTTTAAGCCCTCTTTTATTTTTCCCTCTGATGCTATGCACAATTTGTGTACAAAATGGATGAACGCACATGTGATGGATGGTGTTCTGTGTGGAGAAGTTAGGCTTTCTGCTATCTAACCACTGCTTGCTTGTACTGTAGAGTGTTCTTTAAAAGGAAGATTAAGTCAGTTGGAGGCAGTTGAAAATGTACCATTTCTCAGATGTATTTTATCTCTCTGGGCCTTGGGAGGGAATTGGGAGCTGAACTGAGAGCAGAGCTTTAACAGTAACTTCTTTTTCCTTTGATTTTCCGGCAGGGTTATAATTGGTGCCATGATCGAAATGTGGTTACCATTTTCAGTGCACCCAATTACTGTTACCGCTGTGGGAACCAGGCTGCTATCATGGAACTAGATGACACTTTAAAATATTCCTTGTGAGTAACCTGGCTCAGACTGTTCTCTCTTTGTATTTAATTAGGTCTCTGCATTGGTGGGAGAGACTGATCCTTTGTGAAGGGAGTCTTCTGCAAAAAGCCAGCTGCTTAAACCAATCTGGCTTTAACACTGTGTGCTCTACCTGCAAGATGATCTAAAAATAAGTAGTGAATTAAGCACTTAGAAGCTCTTTGCTGCTCCATGCCTCCTTTTTCTTGGTCTCTGAACAATAAGAGCTTCTGCATTCGGTTAATCACATCTTTGCCCAAATATAAAAATCGTTTTTTCTTTGTTTTGTGGTTTGGGTGTTTTGGAGTGTATTATGAAGCTTTGTAAAGGCAAAGCTTGCAAGAGAGTGAATTTTGCATCCAGCTGCCCTCTCTTGCGCGAATGGGGCATGGAGACGTTCACTGCATAAGCAGAATTTCTGTCAGCTGACGTGTTTGCCTCCTACCAGTTGTCATTTTGAGAGACATCATATGTCCTCTGGATTTAGATGCTGCGGGGTTGTGGGAGGGCTGAACCATGCTGTGTGGGAGCAGCCAGCATGAGCAGGAGAGCATCTTTGTGGGCCACTGCGGTGTTTAAAAACACCTGCTGTGGAGAGGAAGAAACCAACTCTTTCTCTTGTCCACAGCCTTCAGTTTGACCCGGCGCCTCGTCGCGGAGAGCCTCACGTTACCCGTCGTACCCCAGACTACTTCCTATAAATGTCTCCTAACCTCCGTAGAAGGAAGTACACCTGGCATTTTAAAGAGCAACAATATTTACACGTCTCTGTAAGAAAGCGGGGTTCGTCTCAACTAAAAATCCCCATCATGGACCAAAATGTGCCATACTGAGGACGAAGAGCATTTAGCACAACTTGAGACTGAATTCCTTACAACACTATATATCCTATACCTATCAGTCCAACAGTCAGTTTGCCTGCTGTATTTGTGGTCATTGTTTTTTGTGTTTTTTGTTTTGATTTTTATTTTTTCCCCTATTCTGGACTGTCCAGAAAGAAGATAACTCTAACACTTCTATCTCCTTTTGCGCTTCTTTGTAAAAAGAACTTTTTAGTTGTAGTGGATAACCGGCATGAGCGTAGAGTTTGGAGTTTTATTTTCAAGGGACACTAACTTCTTAAACCGCCACTCGCTTTTTTGTTTTATCGGATGAGGACCGACTTAACTGGAGCAAGGAATAAGGGGTGGGGTTGGGGGGAGGTGGGGAATGTCACGAGGGGGCCACTGCGGCCTTCCCGTTCCGAGCTTGGGTTCAGTCGTGGCTTCCCGCTGCTCCCACCCGCCTCTTTGCGTTGCTTTGTCGTTGTTTTCCGCCCCGCTCCCCGGTCTCTGTCACGGACGTGCTCGCCGCGGTGTATTGGAACGAATAAACTGTCCCCTTGTCAGCCGCCGCCGCCGCCGCCACGGGGGGCGGGGCCAGAGCTACCGGGGGCGGGGCCAGAGCTACCAGTGGGCGGGGCCTCTGGAG
>VWPW01010650.1:0-30103 GCA_013389825.1 Crypturellus undulatus
ATTCTATGATTCTATGATTCTATGCAATGCTGATATTAACTGCACCACAGAAAATTCCTTACCAGACTTTTTGAATACATATTCCTTGCTTTAAAAGGAAAGAAAAGTCCTGAGTTTGTACATTAAAAACTGTTAAATGGTTCTTCCTAAGCACTACCGGTCATGGAGTCTAGCCAAATCCTAGAGTAACAACATGGGATAAGCCAAAGGCTGCTCCACTCTCTGCTTTCAGCGCTGTTTCTTCATGGTTGACAAGAGCACGCTTACAAATAGTGTGTCTCTACTATAGGTCCTGAAAAGGAAAGTGTAAATTTTCTGCGCAGATGTTTTCTAGAAATGAACTTACGCATTTTTCAGCTGTTGGCAAAATTGCTGTGGCATCTGGGGAAGAAATCTGCTTCCTTTCCTTTTCCAGGTTGTGTTCGTGTAGGAATTACATGAAGAAGTGGTCCCTAAGCAACAAACACCACCTTCCAAGGCACAGGAAAATGTACACAACATGAAAAATGAAAATATTTTCTAGTTCACCCCCGTTTCACAGCATGCTGCTGGGAGCAGAGACACCTCCTCTTCTTGCTGCTTATGTAACAATCTGAGGATATTTAGCTTCATGAGAGAGAATCATTCCTTTATCAAAAAGAACAGAAATGCAATAGTGATTCCACTACAGATTATAGTTTTTCACATGCAATCTAAGTCTTAACACAGCAGGAGGGCTGTGTTAAGACTGTGTCCTGGAGGGCTGTTCTGTCACCTGGATGTCGCTCAGTACGCTGGTGTGAAGAAATCTGTAAAGAAAACTGCAAGGAAATATGGAAACCAAATTACAATGAGCACCCTCTTTGTCACTTACCAGAAATCCCTTATCATTCAATTTCCACCTATTAACAGGCAGTTCATATAGCAGTGTATCATGTGGCAATAGGGTTTTGCTTGGTATACAACCCTTCCACCTGAGCAAATGTGTCATTACTTCAAAGCTCTTGTTTGAGATGGATGTTGGGTTGTTGTGTTCCTTTAAGGTGCATTATAAGATTTATTAAAGCAGCACAGGATGTCTAAAACTCTTCTATAGTTGTATTTTTCTTGCTATTGCAACTGAAGGAAATCTATTTGTGAAAAGGTATACAGTAATGTGAGTCTGGAGGTAGACCAACAATATTGTGATATTTCTTATAAACACATCATAAAGCAGCATCAAAAGTTACTAATGAATTAAACTCTGTTCTTCTAATTATAGATTTTTATCAGAGATTTGAAAGTTCTCCCTGAAAGTCAGGTCATGTTCATATTGAGGTAAACTCATGTTGAGAACTGAGATTTATGAAATTTGACCCAAAAGCAGATGAAGCTAGCAAAGTGTGGTGGTGGGAAATGGGAATCCGCAGTCAAATAAGATCTTAGAATTACAGATTACATTTTATGAGGCTCGTTCAAGTTGGAAAAGACAAGTGTTGTAAGTAGAGATGGTGGCTGTCTTACGTGGATTCAATTGCAACAATAAAAAAGGTGCTTAAACCAGTAATATCCCATTCTGTTTTTAAAAGACATATATATATGACACAACCGTGTACAAGTTGACCTCTCTTTGTAGTCGAATAGCATGCCAAAATAAATAAATAAATAAAACAATATTTGCATTGGGTGGAGCTGGCCTGGTACAATGTCTAACGTACTCCCTTTAGCCCTTCCTGAGTTCTCTGAAGCCACAAAAGCTTTTGAAAATGTTACCAGCAATGCTCTAAGTCAAAGAACAAAGTGAGAGGACTGATTATTTCTAACCACTATCAATTCAAAGATAAACCTACAATTCTGACCAGCCTGGAGCAGCAAAAAGTTGCTTCAAGTCTAAAGTTNGTTTTCTGAAGAATGAAACGGTGACTATGGACTGATGCAAATCCAGTTGTCCTCCTCTTTGACTACTGCCTTTGACCTTCTGTGGAAGTTTCTCAGTGCAACATCAAACTCTTTCCAACATCCATATCAGTGCTACAACTGGCATTACTGAGGGGATGCGATGTTGAAGGTGAGGGTCTATCCGATAATATCCAGGGTTTGCATGACTGAAACAATTAGCTTTTTTTTCTAAAAATCAGCTAGCCCTGGGTGAAACCTACTGTGAAAATGTTGCAGTTTGAAAGCTGTAGTGGTGGTGGTTGGGGGGGAAGGAGATATCAAATCAGTATCGGATTCACAGTCTGTGGACTGTAGGTCTGATCGCCTTCCTAGGAGCAAATCAAGTTCCCAAATAGTGTAATCTACTATAAGCTCAACTCTGGCAGTATCAGATTCATGAATAGTCTGTCGACTGTAGGTCTGATCCCCCCTGCCAAACAAGTAGTCGAGTTCACAAACAGCGTGATTTATTCAAATGCAACATTTACAAAGCAGGTTTCAGATGTCAGTATAGGAAATTCTCTACTACAGCGTGGGAGTTTTAGCTAGCTCTGATGTACAAATGTGCAATCATCATGTGGGGGTTGTAGCCGTATTGTTAACAAGACGTTGTATGTGACAGAAGCAGAGATAAGGAATAGTGGACGGAAGATCTCGCAATGTCACGGAAAGGGCAAGGGTTTAACCATATTAGGGCAAAAAGTGATATCCGGAACCTGATTGGTGCATAAGACAACTTCCACCTTGGCAGAAGTTATAAAAAACAGCAGCGCATTTCAATAAATGTCATTTGGCATATCATCTTATAGGTGTCAGTGCTTCTTGACCCTGAGGTGGATGGCCTCAGTATTCCCTCTAGAACCACGGGCAACCACCACGGGTTGATACGAACCCGACATCATCACTCACCCCAGAAGACGGGAGAGGGCTCTCAGTCTTGAGTCTCCTCAGGCAGCGTCCCGACCCAAAGGGAGGAAAGGGGGATCAGCCCATCGACTGACCCGGGAGTTACGATGGAATCTTCTCACCCCCCGCTTCTCATCCTTAGTTTACCTTTTATACTTTTCTTTACATTCAGGTGGAGCTTGAGTGACTCCAGTCATACTTAATATTGTTATTGATTGGTGAAAAAGTTTCTCACTTTCATTTAAAGGTACAGTCAATCAAAAAATCTAGAGTGCATGCTCGGTGAGGAGTGGTCATACCTCAGAGGCGGGTAACTTTGGGGATGGAGGTGTGTGTTGGCATTATAATGAGCTTATAACGAGCAAAGTTCAAGCAAAGTTCATCCAAAAGGAGTGATTTGCCACCCTTGTTGGCTCAGCACTGGACATGTTATCATCTATCTCCTGTTGGACAGCTACTGTGCGGCTTATCAGCGGCCCAGCACAGGGAGTGCAACAGTTTGGTTGTGGTGTCTTCACTCCACTCCAGCCTCCGTTACTCCCCTCTGCAGCTGCGAGGAGGGCAGATTGCGTTGCCCAGGGAACCGTGGAAGAGCAGAGTCCGTGCCTACCAGCCATCCTGGAAGTGGCAACTGTGTATCACCCCAAGCAAGCTGCTGTAATGCCAAAACTTCTGTTATGCCCTAGTTTTTCTCTAAGTTTCCCCTTTTCCAGGCCATTCTTCCACAGCTACCCATAGAAAAAGGCGGAAGTCAGGGCCTCACGGCGAGTCAGCAGCATGACTGTGCTTGGCGTGTGGCTACTCGCCCTGTGAACTGGGTTTTCTCAGGAAGGTGTATGACGGTGCCGTTGCAGGAGAGTTGCAAAGCAGGATGAGTCGTGTCACTCAGTACATGGAAGCTAGTTCCTGTGGCACAATTGATGACAAAGAAACACTAGCTCTGAGACACTGGCAACATTAACTTGAGATGAATCACAAAATGTTAAGTAATGATTACTACCATTTTAGTGGGACAGAGTTGTACTTGCTGGCAGGTAGGAGTGACATAAAATTGGGTGAGAATGGGAAGACTGTTCTAAGTTGTGCCCATGTGAGATGGCAGTCTTCTGGCAACTAGGCCCAGGGATCATAACAGGTTGTATTATTTAGAAATGATGATATGATACAGATGTCTTTTGTATTAAAGAAGACTGAATTCTTTTTAATCAATTGATTTTTCAAAGTAGCAAATCTGAATTTTGAGGCTGATTTGGAACCATACATAATTTAACACTATCTATCTGGAAATCTTCAAGTTTAAATCAGTCATTACATTTTAAAATGTGTTCTGCTTGGTTCCTCATTCCTGAACCCCAAAGTCTGTAATTTTTTTGTTTGTTTGTTTGTTTTAAAATCATGGAATCTTTTATTTGAACGTGTTTTATCAAACTCAAACTCAGATCCCTGAAGAATATTTAACCATTTTGTATCACTAACAACATTCGACAGCTTTGCTTCTGAGCTTACACAACTTTTGCATAAATTTACCAATTTCAAATGAAGTAGTCACAGATTAAATCTGCTTCCTTTTATCTCAAAAGCATGGTTATTCCTGTAGCTGAAAATTCATTAGAAAAATGCCATCTCTGCCTCCATCCCACTGTTCTGATAGCAGAAAAAGGTGAGCTACCTTTAGTTGAGATGAGAGTAGCTACAATCTGTTCACTTGTCCCAAATGCATTTACAGCACCCAGGTAGAAGAAATAGTTCACACTGGGCTCCAGGGATACTTTCAGTTCAGGTCTCTGTATTCCAGCAAAAGATCTGCAAATGGAAAAGATTTTCGTACATAAAAATTCATACAGAAGTCCAAACCAGGAAAGAATAATTTATGCAATGTAGTGTTGTTGACTACTGAAACAACAGACATCACAGGGGAACTCCGATTGGGAAAGGTGAGAGTTGTTTTCGCAAACGACCAGGTTATATAGAAGCTTTGCCATTTTACCTGCAGCATCCGCTGCAGATCCGCTGCATCCGGAAATGCAATAATGTTACTGCCAAAACACAATGCATCCTGGCTCTTAGCCACAATGTTAATGTTTCCACACTGTTCCCACAACATCTTGGTATCATTATATGATGTTCAGAGCACAAAGATTCAAGAAACATTTGAAGTGGAATATTTTACATATTTATTCTTAATCCTTCACTTTATGGAGGGCTCATAGAAGAATCTCTAAGTCTCAAAATCCAGTCTCCAAAGTTCAGATACTTTTCTGTATAAACCAGAGGAAGAAGGAAATGCTTGTTTCTTCACCTTTAAATTGTCAAGCAATATTACATCAGCAATTGTCTGTAAGACTTGTGATTTACCTATTTTTCAGGAAATCTGATGCTGTTGTTTAATGTATATCTCTCATCAGCATTTGCACCTAATTTCAACAAAACAACATCTAGAAGATAATTTTTAATATTGCATCAACCCAGCAAATGATACATGTTGTAGTGTTTCAGAATGCCTTCTACGTTGTTGTCATTTCTTCTCTCCACCATCCCACCAAAACTGTACTACTAGACCTGTGCTGATACCACTGATGTCAAATTAGAGGTGAAAGCATGAAGGCTCTTCAAGATATGTATAGAAGCACACACAAAGGGCTGGAAAAAGCTCTTGAAGCTAAAAATAAAGAACAAGGTGCTCCGAGTTCCCTTCCAGATGTGCTACATCCTTCCTTTCCTCTCATTTGTCCCAATCGTAATTCTGGCTGATATGGCATTAGAGCAGCAAAGCACAGAGGTCCTCACTGCTGTCTTAGATGGCAAACGTGGCAGAGCAGAGAGGATGAAGAGTTCCTATTTTCCTCCCATTGCCTCCTGAGCTGGAAGGACAGTCATTTGGGCAAAGCAATGGGAGAGGGGGTTTGCTCTCATCTTTCAAGAGTTAGAGCTGTTTCATGGGCAGATGGAAAATTTCAGTTGCAAGTGGTGTCAATCTCACACCACTGATGGGGAGGAGGACACTCAGTCAGAAGAACCCACACTTCCACTTTTATGAATTCATCGCACACTGTACTAATTTCTGCCTCCCCGCGTCTTACAGATTTCTCATGATGTGATACATGGTTTCCATCAGAGTAGCCCACACAGCTGATCCCTGGACTACATTGCTCTCAGTTTTCCATCTCCCACCCACAGCTCCATTGACTTCTCAACACAAAGAAGCTGAACAGCGAGCACACAGCAGAGCTCTGGAAACTGAAAGAAACATTTCAAAGGCTTCTAACCTGGAGAAAAGAATCAACTTGTGAAGGAGCTTTAAAACCACAGCAGCAGGCAAGGGATTCATTGTTGCAGAAGATCTAAAATGATCTTATGTTGCATGTGAAAGAAGCAATTTGGGACGGTGCTGCTTTCTTCAGGCAAATTGCAGAAGGCAACTGATCATCTCTGCCAGTACTTTCCTTGATTTCCCTCCCTCATTTCTGCTTTCTGCTGTGAGCTCCATGCTTCGCTGGTCCCCAAGACCAGCTCAGGAAATCTGCTCCCAGTCTCTCTTCTGGAGGGACGGATTCCAGGCTTTCAAGGAAAGTGGCTGGAAGAAACTATAGTGCTTCGAGGCCCAAGTGCTCCTAGGTGGTTATAAAGACACAGTTTTATTCTACCTAATACAGGTACTCAGCATAGTGACTTTAGGCTCTATATCAAAAGACACTTAGGCAAGTCCAGAAAGCAACACAGCCTATCTAAAATCTCACTCACCATCCGGAGCTATTTGTCTCACTTTATCAGCTACATAAGGAATTGATTTCTAGCCCTAACTTGCACTTCAGGGACCTTAGACGGGGGAAATATGGGCAGTATCCTTCATACTGTCGATGGTCTTTTTATCTTGGCTTTGTGCAAAAAAGAAATTACAGATCTTAAGAAAAGCTGTCTCCTCTCATTCTGTACTACTACAGGTTGAATTAAAGGTTAATTATATGCAGACTGCTTTTGGAAAAGGAGAAGCATTGTTTCGAGGGAAAACAAGTGGTCTTTGACACTAAGAAAAGGGTCGAGAAACCTTCTCCAGATACAGAGATTTCAACCTACACAATTCTGAGAAAATTCCTAATTTTGTCCTGTCTGAGTTTTTCACACTTTTCACAGTAAAGGCTGGATTCTACCCACAGAGAGGCCAGAAAAGTCAAATGTGTCTCAATACAGTTACGAACATTTTCAGTTTTGCCCAGCTCCTTTGGAGAAGAAAAGGTGTGAGTTCTGACAGTGATCTCTATCTGACAGTCATCTACATACAAGCAAACTGCCTGGTGTTAATGCCACCTTGCTCACGGATTGCAGAAAGCACATTTTCTGTTTCAGATTTGGGAAGAAGCAATCTCAATTAACAACAAATAAACTTAAGTGCAAACACACAGCACAGGGCTTGGGAGCAGCTACACTCTCTGACTGACAGCAACTTTGGCAGCTTGACAGGGACCTGATGGCCTCATAAAACATGCATGAAAAGGAGCATATCAGGGCTGTCCTTAGAGAGCAGGGGAGCTGTGCAAGGCCCTCTCCTCTTGTATGTATTATCACAACATGCTGGTGCTAGGTGAAAAAACTCCTCTGAGTTCTTTATTTCAATTTCTCACCTACTTTTGCAAGGAGGAAGGCTCACACCATTGACTGTCACAGACACCTACTAGAAGCTTGTGAATCTTTCAGTCCATCTTAACTGATTTCATCCACGAGGGGTAGAGCTTTTCCCTAGTTATCATGTTTCTGTGAAGGTCAGGTGAACTGGGCCAGCTGAGGGAAAAACGACCTTTGATAGTGTCTGCAGGGTGGGGAGGACAGGCAGAAATCAGTCTGACGCTCCCACTGACCTCCACTCCTCAAGCTTCTTGCACTTCTTCAGCTCTACTTATGGTCATCAACAGCCAGAGCTTCCTTGATCTTTTTTTCCCCCTCCCAAGGCTCAGCTGTGCCTGGCATGAGCTCTGCCCAGATCGACGGCAGGTGAGTCTCTGCTATTGCTCACATTACATACCAGGCTTGCTCCTGTCTCGCTCCCCAGGAAGAAGTGAGCAAGTAGACTGAAGGCTCCCTCGTCCCGTCCCGTCCCGTCCCGTCCCGTCCCATCCCACTCCTTGCTGCCCCTGCACTGCCGGGGGCCCATGGCGACTGCAAAGGAGGGATTTCTCTCCTGGGGAGCACAGCCCTATAGCTTTTGGTTGATCACAGACTATACAAAGTCTTCAAGGCTTCAGCCCTAAGTGCAAGGCACTGCTTGGTTATGCAGAATAAAACAAAAGTATTTCTACGCCTCTCAGCTTAAGCTCATAGATTAGTATCTGGCCTTTCAAGTCATCAGCGCACAGAAGCTGATTTCTGCTTTGCCCGGTTCAAGACAGAGTAATCCCTTACGCAACAGCTGCAATGTGGAGAGGAGCACGCTTCTCAGCGCCCGTCCAACCGTCGCAGGCGGTGCTTGCCACTGACCTGAGGCCCTCTCCCTCGGGCAAACGCTGCAGGCAGTACTCCAGCGTGAAGGAGCATGGCACGCGTGGGCCAGGGCACCAGTGCACGGTGGCCATGTACAGTACATGGTGCAGTCCTCGACCCTGATCGTAGGGACAGTGGGCACTGCAGACACAAGGACATGTTGCTTATTTGTGGTTTGATATAGTTTTCCTCTGTGGTTCAAAGGCAGAGGGCGTTAGGGAAGAAAAAACATGCCAGGAACATCACTGTGTGCATTTGTGCAATTCTGCCATACTTAGCCTATCCATGCAGATTTTTCTGCCCTTCCTTGAGCACGTTTGCCCATTTCTGCCATGTTTCGAGAAACAGAGCAGAGAGGCAGGACCAGGGCAGCTCCCCCCAGATTAACTCCCTCCCATCCCCGGCAGTCCCTGCATGAATCACAGCAGAAGCAGACATGATGCTGCAGAAGCTGGGCTGAAACGTTGACTTCCTGCTTAATTATGTCCCCTATATTTTTGCAAAGCAGATACTAAAATTTGGACCTATAATTTCTCCTTTTTAAAGCCTCAGTTTGAGAACTACAGACCCAACTGCAAAGATACCCAATGAATATAAAATAGAACACTGAATGCAAGCAATCAAAAGCTATTATGTGAAACAGCACATCAGACAATGTAGCCTGAAAAGGGATGTTATATTCACATGATTTATCTCTTCCCAGGAAAGAGCAACATACATGACCCTCTTATAATCTGTTGTTGACACTCATATGAACAGCCTTAACTGTCCATTCTTAACTCAATTCTTAAAATAAATGTGATGGATTAAAATAAAAGGCCATAGAGAAGTTATTTTGTTTTTAAAGAAGTCAGTCTTCAAATAGGATGCCTACAAAAATGGAAATTAGCCTAGATAACCTTATAGATTTGCAACCAACCTTCAAATTACATTCTGTGTTGTAGCACAAAGAGTTTCTTATTATTAGAAAACACCCAAGTAGATGAAGGCAGGATGAGAGTGCCCACAGAGAGTTTGTAGGGACAACCCATATGGTCCCCAGGCACTGGTGGTGCCGGGAGAGCACCACATCTACTCAGTGGCATTCCTATGGGGAAAGGTCCCAACACCAGGAAAAGATCCAGCTTCAATCCACTAATAATGTATATATGGACCATAACTGAATATATCAGCAGAGTATTTGCTTGTATGTGCTATCTTTTCGGTGAATTACTGAAAATAAACTCTCTAAATTCTTTCTTCTGAGTTCTTAAATATTAGTAATTTGGTTACTTGAAGAATCAGAGTATTCTAGCTTAATACCAAAATAGTTTGCCTCTCTAGCAATACATTGAAGAATTGGTTTCGGTCACTACTGCTCATCTTTCCACCTTTGGTGTTAAGGGGACATAACAGTTTTCAGTGCTTCAGCAATGCTCCCACAAATCTACCTGGCAGCTTGACAGAGAGGGTTTTATGAGTTTAATTTGTACTAGCTTGTTTATTTTCCTAAAGAAAGAGCAAACCAAAGACTCTTAAGAAATTAACCCCTTCAGAAGGCTTGAGTTTTGAGGAAAAGAACAGTGAATATGAGGCCAAATTAAAAACAATGACTTCAGAGAGCTCTTTAAAACTATTTATATGTTAGAAATGACTTATTAATTATTTGACCATTTGAGAGGATTTCTACATCAAGCTCTTCATTGTTGATATATAGTAAAATCTGAATTTCTGCTTTGAGTTTTTTAGAAAATCATATTTGCTAAAAATATGAACTACAAATTGAATATCAAAGAGAATTACCCAAAAATATGATGTCCATTGGATTAAGGAAAAGATTTGAAGATAGCTTGCTATGAAGTGATTTCAGCAGTACTCTCGGTGCTGTACAGAGTCACTTCACTATGAAATTGTTAAACAGCCTTGTCCGTGTTTTACTTTGCAGCACTAAAAAAAACAAAATAATCATCTAACAAGAGGCCTCAGTCAATGTCTAGAACACAGGATACTTCACCTTACTCATAATTCAAGATGCAATAGTTTTGCCAATACAAATTATTTAAGAAATTAAATCTCAGAAAAAAATTAATCAGTTAAGTGAAGCTCCTAAGCAATACTCATCATAATTTATACCACTTAAACAGCAGCAGAGCCTCTCAGCCACACCTGAGATTTGTGCCTCACTGAGCTAGACGCTGCATGGAGCTGCTATAAAGCAGGCCTTCCCCTGGGAGGTTCATCATTTAAATCAAGGCGACACAGATGTATTTGGAAGGATGGCAGAGAGGCAAAAAATGAAGTGATCTCCCATATCTTCCCAAGGCAGGGTGACAGCACAGAGCAGCTGAGTGGCTTTCCTGGAGCTGCCCCACAGCATCGTGGCACACAAGGGAAATTGGTAACATGCTTTCCAATGCCCCTGGCACGAGGCCTGGGATTTAAAACATCTTCATATCTGAATACTTTCAACTTTCCTCCTAAGAACAATTTTACTGCTATCTTTTCACAAAAAGGCAAACATTATTATAAGGTGCCTATGATCTGCCAGACAGACTAAATGAAAGAGCTTCTTCTATTTTACTAACAGTATGACCTAGAATTTGTTAAGAACCTGAAATCTATAATAACCAAATGCCAGAATATATGGCTTTTTCACTGGGTAAGCTACATCCTGTGCAATTCACAGCCATGACCCACACACTATAGCAGCGATCTGGCTCCAGGTCCTCCAGAATGCAGTGGCTCTCTTTCACCGTCACTCTGTATTCTTCCACCAAAGCTACGAGAAACACATATACACACCAGGACCATGATACTCATGCACTTCATTTGCAGGGCCTCTGATTTCTCCTGCCAACTAATATGTAAAAAAGAGTTAACTGAAAATCCAGAAGATGTTACTAGCCAATGTATTACTCAATGTTTTTCTCAAAATCATTTTGGATAGAAAGTTTTTTATCTGCCCTTGAGTTCGGCGCCCTCAAATCCCACAGTAGTCTTTAGTATGATAGGCTGCAAATTTGGGACATGCAATCAAGAGTTGTCAAGTCTGTTTTCACCTCTTCAGAACATAATTTCTCATGATGGAATTTGTCCGATGCATCCTTCAGTGCATAGACACACACATACATTTAAGCAGAACCCAGGTGCTTTAAGTGATTCTATGATTAGCTTAAGCTTTCAAATGAACAAACATTTCAAATCCTCTTTTCTCAATTTCCATATTTAATTAAAATATCTTAATGTGACTTTTAAATGACACTGTACCCACATGTAGAAATACTGCATTTCTCTTTCTTATCCTAAATAGAGATGTTGCTACCTCTCTGCAAGGAACCATCTTGCACTTTGTGGACCAAAATATTTACCTTTTATTTGGGGAATGGAAGGGGAGAAGAAAGAATGGCATCCAGCTTATGTTCTTCTTCTCAGTTACCTGCTCATAGTCCTATGCAGAATTTCTTCACGGCCCCCTTATCACTCACCTGTGTGCACCTGCCCTATACAACAACCTCTGCTCTTAAATAAGACCACGGCAGCAAGGAGTGCTGCAATCACACAGGTGAGAGGCGGGTGGCTACACACCACTTTGGTCTCTATTACCTTGAGGCTCCTCCATACAGTAGACCTGGAAGCAGTTGATGGCATCCCCTTCGTTCACAGTCCAGTAGACCGCAATGGAGGTACTTGTGGCTGAGTTTGGTTCCTGAGCTATCAATCAGAGTTGGAGTCTGTGGAACTAAAAGAAAAAAAATCTTTAGCTGTTATTCACAATCCCATATTTTGAGCCAAATTAACTACATGTTAAATGTGAGACAAACAGAATCCTTATTTTCACTCAGCTACCAACATTTGAGACGACAATCAGTCAAAACTGGTGCAGTTTTTGAGCAATATGTTCATATAAAATAGGGAAGAAAAAATGTAATTGTTCAGCATGGGATTCTGATTGCCCATTCCCCTCATAGCCCTGCCCAAATAAGATGCAGTAATGGGATTGCTTGATGAAATAATCTTGAACCACAATACTTAGCCAGGTGCCCAGGCTGGATGCTATGGAGTGGAGGTAGATGAAGACAAAGGTGGGGTTCAGGGGTGGTGTGTGAGGAAAGGAGCTTATCCCTTCTCCTTGCTCATAGCAAATAGTGTAAGATGCCTCATTGGTGAGAGGGGGAGCCTGCAGAAGAACAGTCTCCAGCAGATGCAAATGTAACTGATCCCCAGAGAGGTGGCCAGGAAAAGGAACCACCACACTGGGGGAAATAGTTTGTCAGATCCACATAAACCCTAGCCACATCAGGGCTGTGAAAAGAGGTAGGAAAATGAAGCACAGACTTCTCATACTTGGTCTCTCACAGCTGGGGCAGAGGCTCTGGGGAGCAGGTCCACCACATGCGGAGGTGGGTTCACGCTGCAGGTTCAGGAACGGGGCTCCTGCCAGCACAGCAGTGGTCCCTGGAGGCCCACAGGAGAGAGGGACCTCCATGGGCAGGAGAGGCCGAGCTCTGCTTTGGTCAAAGAAGCCTAAGCTCATCAGATACCCCATGGACATTCCTCAGTAAAGTACCCCCTAAACATCTCATAAACACCCTAGATTCTGCCTTCTGACCTGCACAGATCCATCCAAGAAGGAGAGGAAACAAAGAACCAACTCCATGCACCTTCCCCTGTTTATTGTTAAAGTGATTGCAGAGAGCAAAAACATGGTTCTTTCTCATCATCCAGTAAATTTCCATATCTTGTGCATTTTGGTAGGCTCTGATCAGAAAGCTTTGCTTTTTTCAGTTATCTTCACATTAATGATGATGATTCCCCGTGGCACGAACAAAGCAAATGCAGATGTTAGCTGTTTCCTTATGATTTATACAGAGAACTTCAAGTACAGTAGCATTACATCTGCTTCCCATTGAAAAAATCATTTTCATTGCTAAAAACAAGCTATATTTTGTCTCTTAACTGCATCTAGATTTGACCAATTTAAAAACTGATCATCTTTAGAGAAGGAATTCCTTTCAATGGACCCAGTGGGTAAACCTTTTTTTTTTCCTGTGAAGTTGCCTAAAAACTGTTATTTATGATTACAGAAATCCCATAACTGCAAAATCATAGAATCATAGAATGCCTAAGGTTGGAAGGGACCTCTAGAGGTCATCTAGTCCAACCGTCCTGCACACGCAGGGCCACCTAGAGCACGTGGCACAGGACTGCATCCAAGCGGGTCTTGAAGATCTCCAGAGAAGGAGACTCCACAACCTCTCTGGGCTACCTGTTCCAGTGCTCTGTCACCCTCACTGTCAAGAAATTTTTCCTTAAGTTCCTGTGGAACTTTTTATGCTTCAATTTATGGCCATTTCCTCTGGTTCTGTCAGTGACCACCAGTGAAAAGAGGCCAGCCCCATCCTCCTCACTGCCTCCCTTGAGGTACTTATAGACACTGATTAGATCCCCTCTCAGCCTTCTCTTCTCCAGGCTGAACAGGCCCAGCTCCCTTAGCCTCTCCTCATAGGGCAGATGTTCCAGGCCCCTGATCATCCTAGTCGCCCTGCGCTGAACTCTCTCCAGCAGCTCCACATCCCTCTTGTACTGTGGGGCCCAGAACTGGACACAGTACTCCAGATGTGGCCTTACCAGGGCTGAGTAGAGGGGCAGGATCACCTCCCTCGACCTGCTGGAGACACTCCTCTTAATGCACCCCAGGACCCCATTGGCCTTCTTGGCCACGAGGGCACACTGCTGCCTCATGGTCAACCTGTCGTCCACCATGACGCCCAGGTCCTTCTCAGCAGAGCTACTCTCCAGAAGGTCGGTCCCCAGCCTATACTGATGTCTAGGGTTATTTCTGCCCAGGTGCAGGACCGTGCACTTGGCCTTGTTGAATTTCATGAGGTTTCTCTCTGCCCAGTTGTCCAGTCTGTCCAGGTCCCTCTGGATGGCAGCACAGCCCTCTGGGGTGTCAGCTACTCCTCCCAGTTTCGTATCATCAGCAAACTTGCTGAGAGAGCACTCTGTGCCTTCATCCAGGTCGTTGATGAATAAATTGAACAGGACTGGATCATAGACTGACCCCTTGGGGACACCGCTCAACACAGGCCTCCAACTAGACTCCGCACCGCTGATTATCAAAATTTATTATTCCAGAAGATTTCGGAAGAACTTCTGAAAGTTATACATCAAAATTCAGTTTGGAAACACTGGAAAAAAAAAAGATTTTTAATTTTCTTTTGCATAATATGAAATAAACTTTTGAAAAGAAGTAATTTATAGCAAGAAGTTGGGCTGTTCTCTTCAGAAAGAGAACATCTATTATCAACAGGCTGGTCCTCCTTTTTAAGGAAATTTAGTCAAAGAATGGAAACATTTTCACCTCAAGTTTGACCAAACGACATTTTCCAATAGAAAAGTGGGGCATACTTTGATCAGCTTCAGTTTTCACTTCAGTGTTGTGGTATAAGGGAGCTCTTCTTTGTTATTCCTGATCTCCACAGCACTCAAAAGAACAAAATAATAATCCAAAATGTTTCACAGAGACATTGACACCTTGCTAGTGTAGTAGAAATACCATTTACTTGGCTTTGTGGATTTAAAGGAGGAGAGCAGTTACGCTCCTTGATGACTTTGATGGAAGATTGTTGCCATCAGCAAAGGTCCTCATCTTCTGCTGTAAATGGGAAGGACTCATGGCAAGCTTTGGAAATAATAATGTTCTGATTTTGAAATAATTCCCACCATTCCTGTAATAGAGACTAAATTCTATTGTGTTCAAGGGCATGCTGCAAGGCTTTTAGATGTGCATGAATTAACAACAGGGTTGCTTATATATAAAAAGAGGAAGGATTTGAGGGAAAAGGACTTTTTGTGGATTTGGAACACTGTTGGAAATGGAAAGTGTTTTGAAGAAAGCTGTTTCTAAAGTGATAAAAATAAAAGTTCTATGAAATTGTTCAAAGATTGTTCCTTCTGAAGGAAAAATGGGTGTATTGGGGAAGCGTGGCAAATTCACATCTATTTCATCAACTGGTTTCAGTCAAAACAAATTCTGAGAAAGCTTGACATTTGCCTCCAGTATTTGATAAATGATGTCATCAAGGTTTTCAATTCCAAATAAAGGTTTTTTGCATGCATTTACCTCTATTTTCTTTCAGGAAAAAGGCAGAAACTTGAAAAAGTATATATTTTTAATTCAGTGCTCACCAAAATAAAAATCAAAAGCACAATAGCAATTATCCCCGTGGTAGGGGAAGAGAAGGATGAAAATCATGTATTTTAAAAATAAAAGAGAACATTGCATGAAAGATGAGGAGCTTTGAAGGTCAGTTGCTAGTGGACAAACTCATTTATCTCTAGTTTGTCAAAGCAAACAGTCTGGAGCCATTTGTGTTCAGCAAACTCAGTAGCTAAAGCGAAGCTAAAGCAGATCTCAGGAGTATGGGGGGGAAATATCTTGAAATGACCTATAGGAAAAGGAAAATATAGAGAGACAAAACAAGTCTGTTCACAGGTATGACCTTGCCAGAAGGTAACAGCAGAGAAGGAAAGATTTGGACTCACAGGACCCACGAGACTGCAAGAGAGAATCAAACCATGACAGATAGCACATTTTCATCACTCCATTTACAGTGGCTGAGAGCGGGTTACAAAGATCTCTTAGTCTGGCTTCCTAAAGAAATGAAGCTCAGATAATGCCTCATGTATGAGTGCCAACCCAATTTCACCAGCTAAGTTCTGAAGTCCTCAGGGAAATTCAAGCAAATTTGACAAGGAAGCAAAGGTATCGAGATATTCGGTACCTATAAATCTCATAAAAGCAAATGGCTGTGTGGAGGAGAGGGGCGCTCCACGTGGAGACCGCAGCATACCCTCAGGTTGTATTAGACTCCAGGGAATCTGCAGAATTCTTCCCTGACAGGATCTACCCGTCAGAGCAACTGCTTCCCATTGTGTGCTGTGTGGAGGAGCTAGAGGGTGCCCGGGCTCATGCAGCAGAAATGACCTCCTCTCCATCCGGCTCTGCTGCCCACACTGGCTCCATGGGGCCTCCCTGAGCAAGCAGCTCAGCAGACTCCTCCACTGTCTCATATCTACCTGTCCACAAGCAGAGAGCAGCTTCTCTGGCCTCCATCAAGGGACTTGCTGTCATTTTGGGGAATAGATATTTAAAATGATGCAAGAATCCCACATTTTAGCACTTTCTCTTTTGCTACTCATCTTAATGTCCTACTACAAGCCAAACACTTGCACACAATTAGACTTCATTTCACATTCAACTCTGCTAATTATATGGTTTGCAAATTTATACTTCTCAATTAGATTCTGTTTTTAACTTTCTAAAATTTCCAAGTGTTGTCAAAACATTAGCTTTAACAAAGAAGATATTCAGAGATTCTACCAGCCATGTGATTTAAGTGGTGCTGGTCAGTTTTTCCTGGGCTGTCTGCATAGTGTTCAAAAAGTAAAAATGAACTGGGCTCCTTTTCTAAGGAGAGAGTGGTATCCACTGCGGAAAGTAACCTATTTGGGAAACAAAACAAACAAACAAAAAAAAACCCACACACTTCCCACTGCTTCTACGTAGAGGTCCTTGTATAAAAATGACAGAGCAGGTGGCTCTTCTAGAAGCTCTGGATTAACTGCAGCAACACTGGTAGGGAACAACAGAGATCATTCTAACACTCCTTCTGAATCAAACAGTGGGGTCTTTGGTGACTTCCGTTCATCTTCTACGTTCATAACTTTTTTACTGCCAATTTCATTTTTTTTTTGTGCGGGTAAAAGTTTTGAAACACTTGCATAAGAATCAATACTTTCTCCTTTTATGGTACCATAAAAGACTTCATCCAGATCCTCAAGTAAGGAAAAGTCCTCTTCCAAAGTATTTGCCTCAGAGCTTTCTTTAAAAGATGGCTCTTCTTCTACAGGTTCCTTAGGATTTTCTGTCACAGAAACTAATGATCTTGGACTCTCAAAAGTTGGCTTAATTGGAGATCTGTCATCAATCAAGGTATATTTTTCAAAATAATCCATATCACCCATACCATTATTAGGGTCCAACACTGTGTCATTCTTATTTTCTGGCAACGTGGACTCATCCATTTCTGTTTCTCCAGTTTCTTCAGTAGTAGCATCTTTGACCACTTTATGATTTTTACTTCCAGGGTTTTCCAGCACTGAGTTTTCTTAAGTTTCTATAGTTGTTCCAGAAGCTAAGGCTCTGTGACCATCTTCTGCTAATTTTCTCTTAAAAAAAGGATTTGTTTAAATGAATCACAAATGAATCCGATAACAGTGCTTGTTGGTCTGTTACAGCAGCTGCCTTTGACTCTGCAGTCACCAACTTTGTCACTTGCTGCACATCGGGTTGCATTTCTTGCTCATCCCATTCAGCAGTGAAATTTGGGGGAATTCTTAGCTGCTTTGATGACAAACAAATATGTCCATGTCCAATGACTGACCTTGTTCCCCTTGCTTGCCTTGGTCTGGTGTGTGCCTTAGAGACATACTATCTGATTGTGCAGTCTTTGATCTTGCTCTTTTAGATGAATAAAGCTGAATTTGTGGCAGTTCTGTTTCATGTTGCACAATTATATGTTCATACTCTGATTGTGCTGTTTGGGGAATGAATGACTTCATGCTTTGCTTTTCTTCTTCAGCAAGGTAGTATGTAGGAACCAAATATTCAGAGGCAGCTTTTGAATAAGATGGAATTTCTTGCTGATATGTTTCATCAACTGAACAGAATGGAACTGAGGGTTCAGACTCCAGTTTTGAAGTTTTAGGTTCTGACTGTATGGCCACAGCCAAATGTACATAAACTTCGGTATTCTTTGCAAAAAAGAAACCTGACTGAGGTTGTACTATTTCTGGTTGCTGTGTTTTACAGAGGATGTAAGGATAAATCGGAGAGCTCAGGGGACAGTCCTGCAGTTAGAGGTAGAGACTTCTGACTTCCTCCCATTTTTATTTCAGAAACAGTGTGTGAAACACTTAAAGGTGCAGACAGACACTGATTGCTTAGGAAGAGATGAATAAGGCTGAAATTTCCGACTCTGTTTCCTCAGCAGAAAAGAATAAATCTTGCTGTTCAGTTTCCAAATGAGTAGTTAGAGATGAAGCAATCTCAGAGTCCTGCTTCTCTGAATGCCCTGCTCTCAGCAGGGCAGTTTCACGTTGTTCTGCTTTGTTGTCAGGTTCCAGTTGTGCAGTTTCCTGCTCCTCAGTCCTGCCAAGGGCATAAGAGGCAGGAGTTTCTGGTTGCTCTGTTTCACTAACAGAGTACTGCAAATTAGCACACTGAAGTTGAGGTTGCGTGTCCTTCCTTTGCTCCACTTCTCCTGCAAAGAGTGACATCTCTGCTTGCTCCAGCTCCATCTGTGACTGCTCTGTTTCACCATTGCAAATGTTTTGCTTTCCCCATGAAATATGAAACATAGGAATGCAGGAATGTTGTTTGTGCAGCTTCCTGTTCTGCTTTGCCAAGGGAATGTGATAAAACTGGTTGTTCCAAGTTCACCTGTGAATATGATAAATCACCTGTTCTGCCAGAGGAATACAAGAATTCTTGGGCTTCCACTTCCATTTGGGCACTGCTGGACTGCTCTGCTTTGCTAGGGGAACATGGCAACACTGGCTGCAATTTGAACTCCAGACGTGCAATTTGCTTTTCTTTACTAATGGAAGAGGACAAATCAGGATGCTCTACTTTGCCCAAGGAACTTGAGATGCCTGGATATTCAGACTCCAGTGGGGCAGCCTGTGATCCCTTTGTTTTGACAAAGGAATGCAACAAACCATGTTCTTTCAACTCCGATTGTGTCATCTCATGAGGTCCTGCTGTGCCCGCAGAAAATGACAAGTCTGCATATTCAGATTTCACCTGTGACATTTGTAATCTTGCTGCTTCCCCAACAGAGTGCTGCAACTCAGGGTGACTTGCCTGCATTCTTGCCCTTTGCTGTTCTTTGTCATGAGAGGATGAAAAAACTCATGGCTGCTGCAGCTCTGGGTGAACCTTTTCCCATTGCTGCACTTTCCCAATGGAATATGATAAATCTGGATACCACCTTACTAAGAGAGGAGTTAGTGAGGGAGAGCAGAGATACAGAATGAGAATGTTTTTGTGTATTGCCAGAGTCCAATAAAATCAAAAAGACTGTTTAAACTGTAGAAGCAAGCCAAAAAATAAAGGCTGTACATGAAGTAGGCCGAGTTTACAATTTTTAAACATTAAATTCAAAAACCGAAAAAACTTAAGAGCTGCACAAAAAAAGACACACACAAAAAAAACCTCACCACACACTTTACATTGTTAAGGACTTTCAGAATCTCCTTAGAAACAATAGTGGTAAAACATTTACCTGTATACCCATGCAGTGCAAAACAGACCTATAGAAGTTTGATTTTAAAAAGGACCTTGACCTATACATAGCATTTTCTTTTCTACATAGTTATAAGAAATAGCAAATATTTAAAATACCCAATACAAAACAACATCAAACTAGAAAAAGGAGCTGTATTTTTCCATATAAATATTATTCCATGGGACACCATACAAAATATTAAACAAAAAAAAATTGACAGTAAGTACAGTTTTAACAATGAATTAGTCTTCAATAACAAATACATGAGAGGCACAAACTGTGCTACAGTAGGTCTAAAAGTAGTTTCACAACTTTGGGAAAGTTAAAATTTTCCAAGATTACTTAATTTACAGTAGCTGACCAATTTACAAATATTTACACAAAATTAAAACAAAAGCCCAGCTTCTTGTAGCAGGGGGAGTGTTTGTCTGCAGACAGGCTGCTGTGGGCTGCTTTTTGAGTTACATCAGTCTATTCCAGAAATCAACAATGCAAGCATTTTCAGAAAACATATCTTGAAATTGAAGCTGTATTAACAAATGTCAATAATAAAATATGCAACCTGTCTTATAAAGATTTTCTTAAGAAAAGTTTAAAGAGAAAAATAGATCATAAAAAACAATGGGGTAACTGCATCTTGATTTTGATACTGTTCTTTATTTCAGCAGGATCCAATAAGGAGGAAATGAAAGAATTTGATTATCTTTTCTGTATGGTTGTTCCTAAAGGTAATATACAGTTCAAGTCTTCCTTGTCTCGTAATATCTGCCAAGACTGGGAAAAAAGTACAAGGTTTTAAAGGGCTAAATCATCTTCCAGGTCATTAATACTTAAATACCATTGTAAACATTAAGCCCCAAAGATCCACAAGAAATAAAAAAGTTGGTACTTTTTCTCTCTTGAAAAGAGATTTCTTCCTTAGGGAGGAAGAATTCAAAGATGCACAAAATATAATGAACCATTGAGAAATATATGTCTATTCAGGAAGACAGAGTATTTGTGAAGATAGAGATGTCAACATTCTTTATGTTAAGAATGATATCTTAACATTGATATTCTGACTGAAAAATGATTGTCTCAAATTTACACATGCAGAAGTGCCTGATATAAGAAGTTATCCTCTGATATCTCCAGAGCTTATAAATAGATCTTTAAAATAGGTTATTTCCACTTCTTTCTGTATTCTGTCGTGGATTCCAGGGCAACTGTCATATCTGTTAGGCCATGAACCTGCAAATAATTGCATCAAACCTCCTATCTTTATGCAGAGCCACAGTGCATAATGAAACCTCATCTCAATGGCAATAAGACAAATAGATTCTTCAGTGTTCATTAAAAAAAAGGGGGAGGGGGTGCATATAAGCAGACATTTGTAAGTACATTGACCACCTTTCACATCTTGAATACCAAATTGACTGGAAAAAAATAAACTGGATGCAATTTTTACCTTCATAAATTCACCTTTGATAATGTCAAACTTCCGTTTTACATGTACAGCTCTAGCTGTGTTTGTCCGATCAAAAGGCTCTGTAAGATCAAACACAAACATTAAAAGTGTTAGGAACACTAGCATTAGGCTGTCTTCACTGAGAAAGCAATCAGTAAAAACAAACCAAAACACACAAACACCACAAAAAAAAAAGAGGAGTTAACATACCATTACATCCCAAGAGGATTTTAAGTAGCTGAGTCCACTTTGCTACTGCATTTTTCTGTATGCATATTATTCATTCCTCCCCTCAAACACTCTAATATTATGTAATTCACTATAAAAATCAGACTATTATTTCCAAAGTACACCACGGTTGTGCTGAATTCATGAATCTAATTATTTGTGATGGTTTAATAGTTTGTTCTGACCTATAGAATATGATTTGGCATAATAAAATGTTTTGGAACTTACTGCACATATCCCTCCTTGGAACTGTTCACTTTAGATTCATGTCATTCAATAATCAGTGAAATACAAGAATTACAGTAAAATATTCACATCTTTTTATGTAAAAAAAAAATATTAACTAGTTATAAAATATATATTTTATTACTTAAAAATTACTCCACTTCATCTATTCATAAGTTGACAACTTGAAGCTTCCTTCTTGTTTCCAGACTAAAAATGTATATGATACTTACCATTTTTTTGCTAGCAAAATCAGTTATGTTGACAGATTTTTTTTTTAAATATATTGACAGATTTAAAAGTATTCCTTGTTACTGAGATGGTTGTCTACCTTACAGTAAATAAGTCAATACTAAAGAACTGAGATGCAAAGACTATGTGTTGCAACACATTGCAAACAGATTTTATACAGTTTATTTCCCTGTCAGAGAAATGATAAATAAATGTGGCATATTTTAGACTGGCAGAATGCCTGAAAAGATCTTAGAATCCAGGGAATGACAGAAGCCTTTGTTATATCAGGTAACATTTATATTGAGTTGGTTATGAATTGCTTTTATTTAGAGACATATAGAATGAATATTCACACATCAGAAGTGATTTTAACATTATAGAGACTGGGACTTTAAAATCTGGAAAATGTTCCATGGCATTGGGTTTTTAATATGAAAGCTATTTAAGCTCTCAATCAAGGAGATTCCAAGCAATAAAAGTTGCATTTGGCATATTCCTAGAATTTTTTTCTTTAAACTATCTACAAAGTATTTTAATGGATGTTTACATACAGATTTATTTTAATCTAGAGTGCATCATACATTGCAGCATCATACTGGATCACAACATTGACAAGTAAATAATAAAAAAAGTATTTAACTCTCTAATTCTAGCCACACAATTTGATACAGTGACAGGCACATAATTTGATACTGTTACAAGAATTCCACCTGAAGAAGTAGAGCACTTCTGCATTTCCTACATTTGATTTTTCTTTAATGCTAGGATGTTTATGTATTTAATCTTGTATCAAAGAAATGTTTTAAAAAGTAACAAGAGCAAGGCTGTACCATCTTCTAAAACTGACAGCTACAAAAGCTGACTCACATCTTCCCTTTATTCTTCTTGCATATTTACTAAGTCTCTAAAGACATTCATTCCCTGAGACACAGCAAAAATTTTACAATCAGCAACTATTTACACCAATAACATTTTCTATGCATGAAGACAGTGAGAATCTTTCATTAGGTAGTTTGTTGACAATTTTAGAGGAAAAGTTGTTCAACTTCAACACTATGATACCTGAGGAAAAGGGATCACATTCCCCAATAAAAATACAAAAAAAAAAAACTATAAAAATTCGAAGCAAGCTTTGAAGAATTATTTTTAGAAATGAATATGTGTATTAAATTCTCATGGAAATGAAAGATTTATAAATACAGGCATGAATCAGGCACAGCATAGACAGTTTTCCCTAAATGACTGTCAATTAATTGTCTTACAAAACTGCCAAATTGCTATTTTTTTTCCTAAATGTGTTTTTTTTTTCAAAAGGATATGATGCTATCTGATATAGACAAGAGCTAAACTAAACCAGAATAATCATTAACAGTTTAGATCTTCTGATAAGGTACGTTCCCAAAGGGTCACTGAGAATGGCCATTCTTGATGTCACCATAATGCTAATGCTACATTCATTTTTCAAACAGCAGAAATGCAAGTGAGAATCAGTATTAAGGCATATTAAAAGAAATTAAAGCAGAACTTTTTTTTTTCCTCCTTTCAGCAAGCTTAAATATAGTGCTACATGTAGAATGATGGCAACTTGGAGGCAGATTTATATAATCCATACTTTTAAAAATAAATAATATTCAATAAGTAATAACTACTGAAATTTTAGTCCACTAAATAGATAAAGCTTAGAGACTTTCAAACTAGAATACATCAACATGTTTAACTTTTCAAAGCTTCTCTTCCTCTCAGTACAGAGTTCATATCTACCTATTTTCAGTTAAACTAGTTCACTCTAGTAGGTCTTACAAATGAGGCCTACTTTGAATATAAACAGGAAATCTAATTTTTTCCTTCAGAATTATTAATAGAAACTTGTTATGTGAGGTTCATGTCCACACTAATAAAGTCTTGAAGCTCGTGGGAACAGGAAGGAATCAGATGAGCCAGCTACAGACAGTTGCTGCTTCAACAGTTCAAATGCAAAATGCACTCTCTTCAGAGTTATATGTAATCAAGCACATTCAATACACACTCTAAAATGCTTAACTTCTGTGCTGAGATTCTACTTTCCAACTAAACTGAAGACCAACTATTCATCCACTTTCTAATGTTCAGAGAGACGAGCCTGAAACAGCCCCTGGTAGTCCCTGGCTCAGCCCACATGGGTGCAGCAGAGGCAGCTGTGGAGAATTCCAAGTTCCCACAATGGGAATGGCAGTACCTGGGCACTGTCTGCATGGCACTATCCCAGTTCATTTCAGCTGTGTAGATACTCCACTTCTCACATTTCTTAACTCTGCATGCTTGACTTCGCCGTCTCAACCTTTTTAACAGCTTTCAGGATACTTTTCCCTGAGTGGTAGTCGAGTTTTTCCAGAAGACAAATGGTTTTACCACGTGAGTCCACACTCATCCATATGATTACTGCCAAGTTCAACAGCTCTTCTCCACAGAATGACTAACAGCCAGCAGGTAAGTATGCTCTGCAGAGAGCACTTCTGCCTTCTTCCCTCCTAAGTTTTTCTACTCTGTAACATTTTTTTCTATTCCTTATTTATCCTAAAACTTCACTCATGATCACAGAATGGTTAAGGTTGGAAGGGACCTCTAGAGATCATCTAGTCCACCCCCCCTGCTCCAGCAGGGACACCCAGAGCACAGGGCACAGGACTGCGTTTAAGCGGGTCTCGAAGATCTCCAGAGAAGGAGACCTCCTGCTTGCCAGGAGGTCAACCCCTAATCTGTACAGGTGCCTGGGGTTATTCCTCCCCAGGTGCAGGACCCTGCACTTGTCCTTGTTGAACCTCGGGAGGTTCATCTCTGCCCAGCTCTCCATCCTGTCTAGGTCTCTCTGAAGGGCAGCGCAGCCTTCAGGAGTGTTGGCCACTCCTCCCAGTTTGGTGTCATCTGCAAACTTGCGGAGGGTACACGCTGTGCCCTGGTCCAAGTCATGGATGAACAAGTTGACGAGCACTGGGCCCAGTACTGACCCCTGTGGGACACCACTGGCCGCAGGCCTCCAACCGGACTTGACCCCATTTATCACCACCCTCTGGGCTCTGCCATCCGGCCAGTCTTCAATCCACCTCACTGTCCACTCATCCAGTCCACACTACCGGAAGCTTCCCTATGTGGATGTCGTGGGAGATGGTGTCGAAAGCCTTGCTGAAGTCAAGGTAGACAACATCCACGGTTCTCCCATCATCCATCCAGCCGGTCGCCTCATCGTAGAAGGCTATCAGGTTTGTCAGACACGACTTCCCCTTGGTGAATCCATGCTGACTACTCCTGATCACCTTCTTTTCTTTGACGTGCCTAGAAATGGTCTCTAGGATGAGCTGCTCCTTCACCTTTCCAGGGATGGAGGTGAGGCTGACCGTCCTGTAGTTTCCCGGCTCCTCCCTCTTGCCTTTTTTGAAGGCTGGAGTGATGTTGGCTTTCTTCCAGTCCTCCGGCACCGCCAGAAATCTGGATATTTATTTTTAATGAACTTTAACACTTACAAAAATACAAAACTAATTAGTCAGCTGTGACACACAGTTAAAAAGCCTCCATTAGCTTTTTTCACAAAATTTTTACCAGCACATCTCAGTCTAGAGCCACAGTATGTCTGCCAGTCCTTTCTGTGATTTAGACTTATGGTTTTGTAGCATGGAATGTTATTCAGGACACAGGTTAAGCTTCTTTCACTCAGATATCAGTGGCAAAGCGTTAGTATTGAGTATCACCGTACTCCCTACAGTATGCACAATTTTCAAAATTCTCCTCAAAGTGCAATGTGACAAGCTTTCAGAAATACATGCACCTTTAAAATGTAAGACACAATAGTGTTCATGAAATACAATAAAAAAAAATGTTTAACATCCTCTTATCATGTTTCTAGTTTCATCTGTTATGATAGGTAACCATTCATTCTCTTCCATCTTTTCCACGGCTTTAAACCTTTTGCAGAAGGATGCAAGAGTATAACCACTCACAGAGTGACATGGCTGACCTATAAAATAACATAATTACAAAGAAAACAAAGCCATAAAGTAAAATAAAGTTGAACACTCCATAAATGAAAACTTAACTTTTGGTCAACATTTTTGCTAGTATAAAGACAAACATCAGTAGACTAATTGTTTGCAAGTATTTTTCCACACAAGTTACAGAGCTTTTGATAGGTTCTGAGTGACAGTCCTGGAAACAAAGAATGCAAAGAAATAAAAGGTAGAGGTAGAAGAAGCAGGAAAAAGAACAATTATGGGTCAGTGACTAGGGCACTCAGCTGGAGGCAAGGGAAGCTGAGTATTGGTCTTAGCTTGCAAGATGATTTCTGAGTTTTGATCAATAGCTTTGCCTTCTTTTTTGTTCATATGTGCACTTGTTGAAAGACATCAGTCTTTTTTCATATGTACAGTTTCAAGATAATGTTCTTTTGATTGTAATAAAATACTTCCAAAGTACAAGGCCTCATTAATCATCCCCTTCAAATTACATATTTTTCCTGTATCTCTATGCAAACTAACTCACTAGAAAAGAAGCAATTAAAAATGTCCATCGTAGAGCTGCAGTTGATAGGCAAGAATATCATGAACAAGAAACCATAAGGAAGCAGGAAAATTAGAGACTGAAGCAAAAGTAACCTTTTCAATCAAGTTGGATTCCTTATTTACAATCTGTGTGAGTTTCTGTAGATTAGCATCTACTGAATCCTGTCCAACTGGAGAATGGCCTGGAGAGTTAGATAGAAAGATGAAGAGTGCAAAGGTTCTTAGAAAAGCTTTCGAATCTCTTAAAAAAATGCATTGGAGATAAAGTTCGTACAGTATTTTTATCCCCTCTAAAAAGAATTTAAGTACAAAAGACATTCCGCACCAGAAACAAACAGAAATATTGAATGTAAGCCATAGCACAGACAGAGATGTATTTTGCCAGTGACTAACAGGCTTTAAAAGTAAGGATTAAACTTAGGTTTTAATTTATAATCATTTTTGCACAACTTTAAAATATTTCTTATTCATACAAATTCCATCACGAACTGAATAAAATCTACTCCTGCCTTGGCTCACAGATGGAAACCATCACTCCTAAACTAAATTGTCTATACATAAGGGGGAGAAGAAACACAACTTACCTGAGACACTTAACCTAAAGTAGAAACTTAAAATATCATCACAGAAACGACACAGATTGGGAAGCTGTTTCAAATGCTCTTGTAATAGTACTCTGGGGAAACAGACTTTATAAAGAGGTGCAAGGAAACCAAACACAAAGGCATCCAAGGTAGAAGGCCTGAAAGAGTAACAAAACAAAACAGTGACAGAGACGGGGCGTTAAGACCACTATTGCATATCCCTTTTCTGTGTATGTCAAAGACTTTGGACAAAATGCAGTCAGCCCTTCTGACATCCCATCTTTTCACATCAACCCACTAAAAGCTTTGTAGAGAATATCTACGGATTTCAGCACCTCCGGATGAGAGACAAGGAGGCAAGCCGAAACAATAACTTCAAGATTAAAATTCTGTCACGTCATGACATCACACAGTCTGCTAAACAACCCACTTGAAAACACATTTCTAGCATGACAAAGACCATGCAGACAAGCTGTAAACCAGGGGAACCAAATCCTCTCTCATGCAATGGTCCAATCAACAGGCGCTCCTTTTGGGACCTCTTGGAGCTATGTTGGTGGCACTATCCATTTTCTGTTCTACACATGTACCACAGGAAGAGAAGTGTTCCCACCTCTTCCCATGGAGGCTCTGACATCATCTCAGGCTTAAAGTGTTTTTCTATACGGAAGTGCAGAAGGTGATATTCGGTGATTAGAAAAGCATTCTCAAGTGATATACTAATTCATCAAGCACCCCACATACTCTCAGCAGCTGTAGGCAGCATCTGCCTCTCAATGAGGAAAATGCAGAATGAGGGAGAATATACTGACACTGCACTGATTTCATCAGTTCAAAGATCTTATTTGTACCCTGTTCCCTTTTCAGATCTTACCTGAAACAACAGTACAAAGCACAAACCACTGCGCAGCACTTTTTAGCATTTGGAAGTAACAAACCCCGGTGCTCACTGTGTCATGTAGTACCTGTTTTCTTAGCCATTAAAGAAAGTGTGCACTCACGTATTTCCAAAGAAAAACTGAGATGTTCCCAATCTATTCGACAGGAGATTTAGACATTCCTTGGCATCCCTGTATATCTGATAAGACACAAAACTGTCTAAGAGTCCTAGCTAGTATGCACAGCATCATTCACTGTTTGTCAGTGTGTTAACCTCTTTCAGTTCTTCTCTTTGACAGCACCAACTTACAAACCAAATTCTTCACTTCATGACACATACTTGTGCTTCCACTTCAGTGAGACTGTAGAGTGGAGGACCACCCCTGGTCAGCAAGATCCTGTTAAGAGCTTCCCTGGACATCCTTCCAGGCAGATACAAACTCAGTGGGAAGGGAATTCTTGAGGCAAACCATGGCTTTGTCACACTGCAGTAGTTTTCTGCTTCAACCCAGAATGTGTGCAGCTGTATCAACACAAGGAAGAACCTGAACAACAGACTGGAATTTGAATAAGAATAGTACATTTCTCTTCAAACTTTAATGTGTAAGATCTCTGCCAGAGAAGCAACAGGAATTGTAATTTAAAGTAATCAGGTTCCATACTCAATTATATTAATACTTTGAGTGTAGACATATACAATTAAGACCACAGTTACCTTATATCTAAATGAAAATAATCAGGGATATTACATTGCATATATATGCATAAAATTAAATTCACACATTGAGAGTGTGTGTATATACACACACTGTATATATACAGACAAGGGATGTCAAAAATAACAAGAAAAATTTCTTCAAATATATAAACAGCAAAAGGAAGATCAGGGGAAATGTGGGTCCGCTGGTGAACGGAATGGGCACCCTGGTTACGAACAACACAGAAAAAGCAGAGTTGCTGAATGCCTTCTTTGCTTCGGTGTTTACCAAGGGCAGCCCTGTAGAGTCCCAGGCCCTAGGGACAAGAGAAGAAGCCGGAAGAAAGGAAGACTTGCCCTGGGTAGAGGAAGATTGGGTCAGAGAGCACCTAGGGAAACCCGATACCCACAAATCCATGGGCCCTGATGGGATGCACCCCAGAGTGCTGCGAGAGCTGGCGGATGTCATAGATAAGCCACTCTCCATCATCTTTGAAAGATCCTGGAGAACAGGGGAGGTGCCGGAGGACTGGAAGAAAGCCAGTATCACACCAGTCTTCAAAAAACGTAAGAAGGAGGACCCAGGCAACTACAGGCCAGTCAGCCTCACCTCCGTACCTGGAAAAGTGATGGAATGGCTCATACTGACCGTTGTCTCCAGGCACGTGGAGGACAAGAAGGTGCTCAGGACTAGTCAGCATGGATTCACCAAGGGGAAATCATGCTTGACTAACCTGATAGCCTTCTATGATGGGACGACCAGCTGGATAGATGAGGGGAGAGCGGTGGATGTCATCTATCTTGACTTCACCAAGGTTTTTAACACCGTCCCTCACAACATCCTCCTGGACAAGCTCCAGAGGTGTGGGATGGATGACTGGACGGTGAGGTAGATTGGGAATTGGCTGGATGGCAGAGCTCAGGGGGTGGTGATCAGCGGTGCAGAGTCTAGTTGGAGGCCTGTGTTGAGCGGAGTCCCCCAGGGGTCAGTCCTCGGTCCAGTCCTGTTCAATTTATTCATCAATGACCTGGATAAAGGCACAGAGTGCTCCCTCAGCAAGTTTGCTGATGATACCAAACTGGGAGGAGTAGCGGATACTCCAGAGGGCTGCACTGCCATCCAGAGGGACCTGGACAGACTGGACAACTGGGCGCTGAGAAACCTCATGAAATTCAAGAAGGCTAAGTGCAAGGTCCTGCACCTGGGGAGGAATAACCCCAGACACCAGTACAGGCTGGGGACCGACCTTCTAGAGAGCAGCTCTGCTGAGAAGGACCTGGGCATCATGGTGGACGACAAGTTGACCATGAGGCAGCAGTGTGCCCTCATGACCAAGAAGGCCAATGGGGTCCTGGGGTGCATTAAGAAGAGCGTCTCCAGCAGGTCGAGGGAGGTGATCCTGCCCCTCTACTCAGCCCTGGTGAGGCCACATCTGGAGTACTGTGTCCAGTTCTGGGCCCTCCAGTACAAGAAGGATGTGGANAATCTGCTTGGATGCAGTCCTGTGCCAGGTGCTCTAGGTGGCCCTGCATGTGCAGAGGGGTTGGACTAGGTGACCTCTAGAAGTCCCTTCCAACCTTAAGCATTCTATGATTCTATACACTGTGTGTATATATACACACACTGTATATATACATACATTGTGTGTATATATACACACATACACACACAC